>RJWJ010012341.1:0-42217 GCA_004363605.1 Indri indri
TATGATCCCACAAGAAAATGGACAAAAATGTTTAATAGCAGATTTATCTATAACAGTCCCAAACTGGAAATGACACAGATGCCCTTGGGAATCTATGCCATGGGAATAGTACTCAGCAATAAAAAGAAACGAACTATTGATACATGCAACAACCTGGGTAAATATCCAGAGAAATATGCCAAGTGAATAAAGCTGACTGAAAAGTTACATGCCGTATGCTTCTATTTATATAGCAATCTTGAAATGACAGAAATATAAAAATGGAGAACAGACTAGTGGCTGTCAGGGGTTAAGGAGGCAAGAAGGCAGTAGGGAGTGGGTGTGACTATCACGAGGAAGCTTGTGGTGAGAGAAATGTTCTGTAACTTGACTGCATCAGTATCAATGTCTGGTTGTGACATGGCACTATGTTTTTGCAATGCTCCTAGTGAGAGAAAACTGGGTTTGGTGTACATGGAATCTCTCTGCATCATTTCTTACAACTACATGTGAATCGACAATTATCTCAAAATAACACTTTAAAAAAATCATGTTTAACCGTTCATGTCTCCTTGAGAATAAGATGTGATAATGTCTACAAAATCTCTCTATAACTTGTAAGGCACTGATAAATGTTAATTTATATATGTATATATAATTTACTGATAAATTTTAATTTATATGTGTATGTATAATTAATTATTAACATTAAGCTTTTCTTTACGGATATTTGAATCCGGTATTTCATCAGTCTATTGCACTCAATGCATTTTCAAGCATTTGATTGTCAGGTTCTCGAGTGTACATGGAATGAGAAATAATTAATGAGTGTGCAGGCCTGATTCTAATTACAATGAGAGATAGATACAAACACTCCTGAGTTAACATACACAATGTGGCTTTTGTGTTTGAGGATATCGCTGCCAACAATATAATTAATTATCAATGATGCACCAGTGAATGGATTCCAAAATTGGCCTCAAAAGTAATGGCTGGAGATCACGTGGCAACTTTCTCAAAGCAGGGTTGGGAATATTACATAGGGAATGTTTGTAAATAATTAAACTTAGTCCCAAGCCCACAGTAAGTGTAAAATAAGTATTTGTGGGCTGAATGAACGGCATACTACTAAATAAATGGTAGCAGTTTTTACTACCATTAAATCTGCACTACAGTGTTCTGCAGACACCTCAGACTCCTCATGTCCATTCCTGAATGGGCACTTCTAGCTCTGCAATCAAACCAGAAACTTCTCCCACATTCCTGTCTTAACAGATGACATCAACATGCACCAATATTAGTCATGTCACGCCGGAAAGCTTGAGGTCTTTCTAGACTCCTTTGCTATACTCCGCGTCAAACTGGAAATCGAGTACATAGCATCTCCTTAGTTGTCCGACCTCTCCACCCTCACAGTCTCTGGCTTCCTGGCTTCCTTGTCATTTATCATCTGTGAAATTTCACATTATCTCTCTCTTCAACGTTCAGAGTGATTCATCTCGTGGGACACTTCCCTGATCACGCCAAGTGTGTTTTAGATAACATTAGTAACCATGCAGTGAGCTCTTGCATAGACAGTGCACTGTGCTAAGTTCCTTTCACACACTAACAGTGAGGGTGGTGTAGTAGGTATTCTGGTTGCCTTCCCAGGTTGATTCGACCCATGCCCAGCCACACCCTCAGCCCCACATAACTTTTCCTTCCTGGATTTCCTTCCAGATTTTGTTCAAGTGCTTTTTCTCTGTGTATCCAAATGTTCTGGAACAAAGCTTCTTCCCTGTGTATTTCAAGAGGATAAATGTTGATCAGTCTGGGCCAATCATGCCATTTTACTAGCTTTACCAGCTAAAGGTTAAGACATGGGCATATGATGCAATCCTGGCCAACTAAGAGGAAGTTTGCTGGTAGTGGGTAGACAGGAGAAGAGTGACTTCTGACAAGGAGTTCTGTTGCTCTTAAAAAGAGTTGCATAACTTCCCTTTTGGGGCCTATTGCCATGGCTATATGGAGAGTCCCCTGTAACCGTCTAGCAAATACTAAGGGGTCACACTGAGGGCAAACACTAACATAACTCGAGGAAGCTCGGTCCCTAATGATGTCATCGAGGCACTGAATTAATCAACTCTGGCCTTCTCTAATGTGAGGTAACTGATGTTTTTATTGTTATAATAATTTCAGTTTGGTTTTGTATCACTTGTAGCTGAACCTGTCATGAATGATAAAGTGTTTTATTGTTGGGGAAATCTTTCCAAAGCCTTGTAATGTTGTGTAGCAGAGCTTGAAGCTCAGCCCCATACAATTCCAAGACTCTGTTTCTGTCATTCACACAGTACTTATCATGCAATATTGCATTTATTGACCACTAAACTCTCTCCTCTCCTGTAATTTCCTTATGGGTAAATTTTTTGCATCTAATCTGAGTTCTTCCAGTCCAGGAACCATATATTTTCATGGTTTTATAGGACTGGATATGACATTAGGGCAAGTCAATAGTACACTTTAGAAATATTGCTTTATCTGCTTTAGCAGTTGCTTCTTAAGGATTTGTTTCACCTTTTCCCCCTGAATCACAGACATAAAGTTTATATGAGATTGACCACAACCCCAGCTCTACTGGTCACAATTGGCCCAAATCAATCAAGATAATCACATCCTTTGTCTGACATTTATGGTTTGGAGATGATAATATGATAAAGCATGATACAATCAATGTGAAGCTTTGGATTTTTAATTGATTGTTGGGGTAACAGTAATCTCCCCCACCTGGAAGTGAAGAAGGAGCTCTGGAGCCCAGGAAATCACTGGCAGCCATCTTCCTACCTCCCCTGCAGGCAGGAAGCCAGACAAGGATGAAGAAAAAATGCAGAGGAAGAAAAGGAGAGAATTGCAGGAAAATGAGACCTGATGACATTGTACACCTTTGGATCAAACCTAAAGCCCACCCTAACTCTGAATTTTCCAACCTCACGAGTCAATATGTTCCCTTATATTAATCAATCTGAGTTGAGCTTTCTATTACATGCATATAAAGAGTCCTCACTGATACAATCTTATATTTTAAATTAAAATCTATTCCAGATAAAAGATTATATTGCAAGTAATGAAAATATAGACTCCAGTCTACATTATCTGCACTATCGTAATAGCGTTTATTACTTACGCTCCTTTGTAGTTACATCCTGAGGCACTGGAATTTTTTATGTGATATTGCATTGTTAGTATAAGCCATTTAAGAATTTTAGGAAGTGATCAGATGTGAATATTAACTTTAAAAAAAGAAAAAAGGAAATTTTGCCTATGTATAATTAATTCTTTTTTGGGTATTAGTCAAATCACGATTTGGGCATAAATACTAATCGTTCATATTAAAGAGAAATTGATGCAGGGGGTACCCCAACAAGGGGAGGAAAGCCCCCTGAACTTGCCGAGTGGGTTCTTGGCTTCATGCAGGAATGAATTCAAGAGTGAACCAACTAGCTACAGGAAGGTTTTATTGAGACAGAGACAGACAACAGATCCCACTTCACAGACAGAATAGGAGTCCTTTCTCAAGCAGGAGGGGGACCCCTTATGGGGCACTGGTAACATTTCTAAGTGTTCAAAGGCCCCATATGTGACCAGCATTATCTTGAGGGCAGGCCACAAAGGTTAATCATAACCTGCTGACACAGAAAGATAAGCACAAATAGTTTGTAAAGCATCTGGCTTAGTAATCCATCTATCCTCATGTGGTGCTGGACAGCAACTTGCTTGTTCAGGGTGGTTAGCATCTGGTATCTATCAAAATAGCTGCACATGAGCTCTTTCAACCTTCCTTTTCTGCCTTATTCCTACATTGAAATGAGACTAGTGTTTTATTGCAGCTAAATCTGGGACTCTGAAATCACGACCCTCCTATCCATTGTGGAAACTTAAATCATATAACCCTTAGAGCTCAGTTTTTTTAAATGAAGTATTGTGTGAAATGATTTCTGTGTATATATGATTATGAGGTTTATATTCTCTTTATGAAGGCAGAAGTTTAAATTTTTAAGATCTTGATAATATATCTGTTGAATAAATAAATGAATGTGGCAAAAATTTTTGGTAAGATTTTTTTGGGGGGTGGGGCACAGGGTCTCACCTGGGCTAGAGTGCAGTGGCATCATCATCATAGCTCACTACAACCTCAAACTCCTGGGTTCAAGGCATTCTCCTGCCTCAGCCTCCTGGGTATCTGGGACTACAGGTGCATGCCACTGCACCACCCAGCTAATTTTTCTATTTTTAGTAGAGTCCACCTTGCTCTTGGTAAGGCTGGTCTCACACTCCTGAGCTCAAGTAATCCCCCTGCCTCGCCCTCCCAGAGTGCTAAGATTACAGGTGTGAGCCACCACACCCAGCCAGGTTTTTGGTAAGGTTTTATAAAGAGTTCAAGAAGGCCTTAAATTCAGTCTATTTGGGGAATCTGCTTTTGGAAAAATTGTTAGAGATGAAGAAGTGGAGAAGCGGCTTAAATATTCTGGTTCAAAAACTGAAATCTGTATGCCGTATGTGAAGTTCACAGACAATGAATAGAGAGATAAAAGTGAAAAAATTCATTCTTTGACTGTTACACTGAAAGTGAGTTCAATAGCCATGAGACTGCTATTGAAGTTTGAGACACAATGCTGTGAAACAAATGTGCTCTTTTATTTGTCTTTATGGAAACTTGGTTGTACTCTTAGGAGGGTTTTACAATCCTTCACAATAAAAGTTTAACCATCAGGCAATAATGTGACTACTTGGTCTTGCTTATAATCTGCAGCTTAATGACTTTAATGCTGCCTATCTGCTTTTATCTGCTTTTATCTCTCTGATTCTTCCACTTGACTTTGCCCTTCTGATAAAGAATTAATGTTTGATCAAGTCTTCAAAAGGAAAGGAGCAAAAGAATGAAGGGGAGTGGTAGGAAATGAGAATACAATGGTAACCAAAGCCAATCATGAAGGAGTTTTATCAAGAAAGCTCTAGGGAGCCCCTGAAGGAACCTAAACAAAGGAAAACCCCTTGGCAGTCAGGTTTGATTATTCCTTTAGTGGAGGCTGGTGCAGTTCTAAAAGAGATTTCTCCTCCTCCTTAAACTTGTCCTTATTCCCATGTGGCTGGGTTTACTTTCCCTGTGCCTTGTTCATTCCTCTACTCACTTCCATGGGCCAGGGATCTCCAAAGGTTTTTGCCTGCACACCTTTATTAGATTTTTAAAAAGTGAAAATAAAACAATTTTTCTCATATATAAAATAAAACTGGGAATGGAACTTCCAGGGTCAGTGGGGGCTCCATGTTGTAGTAAGCTCCTTCTACCTTTTTGCATCCATATCCTATGTGTGGCTTCTGTCTTCAGAGAGACAAGATGGCAAGTGGAGCTCTGACCATCACACTTAGGCCCAAGAAGGAAAAAAAGGAAGTGTTACTGAAAACTTGTCACTTGTCCATGAGGCTGAATCAGAAGAACCATGACAAGTGGTTTGGGGTGAAGGAAAGAGATTTTACTTTGCCAGCAAAGGAGGAAAAATGGCAGACTTTCTCTTCTTAAAATCCAAATTTCCTGAACATAATCAGAAATACAGAGTTTTTAAAGGGAGGGCCCCTCAATTCTAGGCTATTGTGGTTAACTATTCTAATCATCCCATCTCTGCCAAGGACAAAGCCTATGAACTCTGCCACCTGCCCACCTGGGAGGCTGGCACCACCTGGGATAAGAACAAAAGGTCTCCCTGCTCCTCCCTGCCACTAGCCTGAGGCAGGCATGCAGGTTTCAGCTCTCAAAAAGAGTGGGGGAGGTTTCAAAGCAATACAAAATATTTTTTTCAGGCCATTCTTTCTATTACAGAAGGACATTGGCCAAAAAGGCTGTATCCTATGTCTCTGTTCTCCCTTTAAAGGAGACTTCCCAGGGGTTCCAGCCAACAACTTTACCTAATCGTTCAGAATCTAACCACTTGACCATAATATAGTTGTAAAGGAGGCTGGGGATATAGTCTTTTAGCTAGGCGCACTGCCTCTCCCAACAAATATTACAGAAGGAGAAAACGCCATTCCTGACACTTTGCTTCAGAATCCTGTTGTATTTTTTTCCTAGTCTAAGCAGCCATAGTTCTTTTATAAAATATTCTTATGAATACATAATTTCTTGTACACACATCTTTCCTTGAATTATTTTCCAAAATGTATTTCTTTAGGTATCATAAAGGAATTTAGGAAATAACATAAGCTGAAACAAGTTAACACATCTATATTTTTATTCAGCTGTAAAGCACCTTCCCACATTGTGTGACTGGTTTCCAATATTTGTCTCTTGTCTATCTCTGGCAATGACTTCCATGTGTTTTTCAGTTAGTTTGCTGGCAAATGCCTTTTAGTTTGTTGCCACATTGTACCTTGATGTTATTTCAGCCATTTTTACTATGGCAGAAGGAAATAACCATTTATAATTGTTGAGTGACATTTTATAAAGCACTGGATTGAACATATTATAACTTAAACTTCACTGGATATCCTGGATATTTGGCTTTTGGTTGTCATGTTAAACACTGTAACCAGGCTCTATGGACAAATTTCAATGACCCCTATATGTTTTTCATAATTCTCTCCCTTAACTAACTACTTGACCTTTTGAGTTGTTTCCTAGAAATGATGGATTTTCTGTAAGACATGGGAGTTGAGATTCTGAAGAGCCCAGAGCAGACTGCCTGATGCCAGGACTAATCATCCCCCTCAACCTGCCCCAAGGCATGTGGCACCTCTTCAAAAAGCCCATGATCTCCATTAGCTGGAGAGACAGATTTGAGGCAGTAGCTTCTCCTGTTCTCCTGACAAGAAGTCTATTGTATTAAAATTACTTTCTTCCTTGGCAATCCTTGTCTCAATAATTGGATCTTTGTGTGATGAGCAACTGGACCTGGACTGAAACCCCCCTGTGGTTTCGACAACATCATGACGTCTTCATACTAATATTAGCTATAAATTAAAGTTGCTTCTTTTTATAAATTTTTAGTATTAATATATTGCTCCAGGACTGGGCTCTACATTATTAACATGATGTAACCCTATGCCTTAAACTGCTCAGATCAGTGTTGTTTAATAGACTTTTAATGTAAGTCACATTTGTAATTTTAAAATTTCTAATAGCCACATTAAAAAAATACAAAAAGAAACAGGTAAGATTAATTTCAATAATATGTATTATTTAACCTAATATATCTAAAATATGATTTCAAGACACAATACATATAAAAATATTAGAGATACTTTCTTGTACTGTCTTAGATTTTCATTATATATTTTACATTTACGGTACATACTAATTCAGACTAGCCACATTTTGAGTGCTCACTAGCCACCTGTGACGAATGGCCATTGTATTGGTCAGCATAGGCCCAGATCTTAACACATGTCTCCACAACCTGGAGATGGGGACATGGGTCTTGTGATTTCCTAAACTCAAGGTCAATTCCCAGTATTCCTTATTCCAGTTAGTCCCTTCAAGGATTAAGTTGTTTCTCCATTGTAATGTAAGACAGTGGCAATGATATCTGGTCATTCGACACAACTCCTCACGCCCTCTGCATTTCTCTCAATGGTCTTAAAGTTTCATTAATGGATATGAATCCCACTGACTTGGTTTAACTTTCTAGAATTCCTGAGGTGTATATGCAAATAAGACCTTATAGAAACATATATTTAGCATACTCTTAATAATACTTCTCCCAGAAATACCCTTTGTTCTTCACTAAGTACAAGATCCCTTGGCTCTGTCTTATACTAGCAATCAAAGCCTGTCCTTTATACCTAGGTCATGTTATGTACCTTTTCTGACCTGGAATTCCCAATCAAAGCCCCTTAGCCTCTACGTCATTTCTCAGGAAGCTTCAAGCTACATGTGGCAGAAAAACCTTGTACTGTCTTCAAACACAAAAAAACTGTACTGGTGCACATGTCTGGAAGAACAAAGACAAGGCAGGTGTCAGGTATGGTTTAAGCATGCTTTCAAGGATTGTCTTACACTGTGTTCCCAAGAAGGAAAACCTGAGACAGGAGTTTGGGTCCATGCGATTTATGGAGGTAGAACCCTCAGGGGAAGGGAAGCGAGGGAAACAGGATGGGCCAGTGGGAGGAGCTAAGGAGAAAGGGGGTATCAGCTGGTGTTGGCTTCTGCCTAATCCCATGGGGAGGGGAAGCTCTGGAACATGAATTGCACCACAAAGTTAGTCCCACCTTGAGGCAAGATGATGGTCTTTTGGACCTCTGTGGCAGTCAGTCATGTGCTGCAGGTTATTCCAGAAATAGAGGGGGTGCAGACCTTTTGGTGGGGGTTGGGGGGGTCAGGCTTCTTACCCAAAGGGAGCAATTCTTTGGAGGAAAGGACAGCCATTAGCTGTTTGCAGCCAGCGCTCCTAGCAGTGGCGTGCATCAGTGTGGTAAAGAGGATCAGGGCAGGGCACCCACAGCATCCACTGCAGCTGCATGTTTCTGCCCTTCTCTTAGATGTGTCTTTCTCTGTATATGGATTTTATTTTCAGCATTTCTTCTCTCAAGGTTGTTATGATGACTTCCAGCAACCACCTGGAAAACCTGTTTAATTATGCAGATCCCTGGGGAGTCAGAGTGTTAGAATTCCTATGAGTCTTTCAAAACAGTTAGGAACATCTTCCCAGAAGCCCCCAACAAACTTCTCCTTGTTGCTTATTGGCCAAAACGTGGTCTCACAATTATTCCTGAAGCTTTCTTTAGCAAAGAGGATGGGATTAAATTTAGACCAATCCATTTCACACCTTGATCTGAGGTCAGTTCCCACTGAGGGAGAAGTGGAACGGACCATAGAGTGCCAGCCTCAATGTACACAACTCACCTTGAGACAGAGCCTGAGAAACTAATTTGTGTCAAGATATAAATAACTATAATTGTTTATAGGAGGGCTGTCTGTCAGGGACTTTTTCTCTCTTATAATGCAAAAAGGGGAGGATTTTTCCAAAGAATATTTTTATAGAACATATTGTCACATACACAAATGTAAGCTGTTGCAATTTTATTTTTCTAACATGTTAGTAAAAAGAAGCATAAACAAAAAGAACTTACATTTTATATGTGTGTGTACACACACACACTCACACACACACACACACACACACACACACACACACACACACACATACACACAGCCCAGAAGGGCAAGCTTTACAGTTAATGAGCTGAAATAGTCAATGGTTACCAGATCTCCCTAATATAAGAACAGTATACCTGTACTTATGTATCCGAATGCACTTTTTTCCATTCATTCTACAAAGTGGATCAGCTTGCATCACAAATTAGAAATCCTGGGTTTTACTCATAGCTACACCATTTACTAGCTGTGTGATTCTGGGAAACTAATTTAATCTCTCTGAATTTCACTTTTTTTGTTTCCAAAATAAGGAAAAGGATTTCTCCTGCTTAGAGAGGGGTATTGTAACATGATGAGTAATGGATATAAAAGTGCCTTACGAAAGATATGTTTACACATTTTACTACTTACTACAGTATCATTACAAAAGGAATTGATTTGGGGCATTGTCATCTATAACATTTCTGGAGCTCCAATAGCATTCTGTGTATTAGGCCTGATGCTTTTAAATACAGCATCTATGTGCCTTCCTCCTAAATCTGAGAGGGCTGGAACATGCACAGTGCTTGCAGAACGCGATGAAAATGATGCTTTGTGACTTTCAAGGCTAGGTTATAAAGGCCATTCAGCTTCCACCTTGCTTGCTGGAATACTTGCTGCTAAAATTCTGAGCTGCGTATAAAAAGTCTGACCACCCTGAGGATAACCATGATGGGGAGACTTGGAGGAGAAATCACATGGTGCAACACTGAGAGAGATGCCCAGGAGCCTCAGTCAATTGAGTCTTCCTGGTCCAGGTGCCAGACATGAAAGTGAAGAAGTATCCAGATAATTCCAGCCTCCAGCCATTCGTGTTAACCCGTCATTTGAGTCTTCCCAGCTGAGGTTCGAGACATAGTGGAGTGTAGTCAAGCCACATTGCTATACCGAGCTCTGGAGTGGTTTGTTACATGGCAATGAATAATTGGAACAGTTTCTCTATTTCCGTAAAACCCTGAATTATCTCCATTTTCATAGACGGAAATGGAGAGAGAACTTAAGTAACTTTTAGTCCTACTGTTGGTAACAGTGGATTCAGGATTTGAACTCAGGTCTGCCTTAGGGCAGAATCAATGTTCTTCCAACCACCGTCGGGCTGATCTCGGAGGGATGTGCCGGGTCAGCCTGCTGAGTCCGCAGGATGAAGAGGCAGAAGGAGTAACACACATATCCTTGCTTTGATGTACGTTTGTCTCCGGGACGTCTGCCTGATGATTATCCAAGGAGCCCCTTGCATTTGTTATTATCTGCCTCAGACATCTTAATTAAATGCTTTAGAGTCCTCTACTGCACAATCAAAACTCTAAGCACTTTTCTCTCTTTGGAAAAAAAAATGTAAACTAAAATTCCTGTCTACTATTTGGTTTCCAGCTACTGATTTTTGCTCTTGCTTTTAACCTGCTTTCTCTCTGAGAGCGCAAGTCCCCCAACAAGAGAAAAATACACAAAAGGAGGTCAGTGCCACCTGGGTGAAACGGGAAGGGGAAATGAGAATTCCCTGGTAAGGGGCTGGGTTGATGGTTCAATAGATGGGTTGTGAGACCTTAAGTCAAACTTGTGTGAACTTGAAAAACCCTTTCTTGAAACCCCAGTAGAAGGTCCTTTCATTTTCACCGTGGACTTTGCTCCACATATACTCTCACAATAAGAATAAGAAAAGGAAAAGTTAAGAGAGAGAAAACAAGAAAGCAAAGGGACGGTGTGTCAAGCAGTGAAATGGCGTTTTTGAGGTGGCAGGTAAGTTATGAGGCAGGGCCTGAAGCAGCCTGGATTCATTCTGTCTCTTGCTGCCACTCCATGTTGTCCATATTTATTTTTATTGCATGCAATTGCTGTGACCGATGTTTGTTTTGCATATTTATTAATAGGATAAGAGTGGCTAACAGATTTTTAGAGTGAGAAGTAGAGAAAGAGGAAATATACTTTGTTCGAAAGGTAGGACATGACTATCATTTTAGCAGCTCTAGTTGATGGAGCGCCTAAATAATCTACGCAGGGTTCCTGTTAGGTGATTATTTAATATGTTATTAATATTTCATTTAATCTTCACAACAATTACCTGAAGTCTTTGTATCTCTCTATTTGTATGAAGCATTGACTTTTAACGAGGTTAAGTTACGTTGGAAGTGGCAAGCTATGTTCGTTCTCCTGAGCCAGTGTTTCCTACGGTACATACAAGGTGATTTCAGGTAGTACTAGGATGGACATGATATGTTTCAAATATTTATGTATTATTTTAGTGCGCATTAGAGATAATGTGACAGGCATACAATATCTAAATATTCATAGATGTTATTTCTTACAACAGGAATAAGGTATATGTTTAAGTTTTTAAAAAGTGAGTAGAGTTAGATCAAAAATATCTACTAGATAATCACATGAATAAATAAAAAAATTGAAGTGGTATGCAATGATTGAAGTTTGGGACACTGTAGTGTACTGGGATGTTCTCATATCATTGATTGGTTATTTGAGCATTTCAAAAGAATTTGTTCAGACTTACTGGCATTTAACACAAATGAGGTCTGATTTTAAAGTGATATCAATAGTATTGGGTTAGAGTATGCTCTTAAAGAAAAAGTGGCATTCCTTTCAAATGTGTTTAATTTGGTAGGAATGCTAGTCGCACGTATTCATCAAGTATTGTTCACAGATGAGAACACCATCCTTTTATTCATTCATTCATTCATCTAGGCAATGAAATTTATTGAGTACCTGAAACTTGTAGAAGTTGATTAATTAACACACATTCCCTGTTTTGTAGGAGATCATGTTTACTGGAGGAGACAGTCTCTAAACATTATTCATGACATATTTATTTGTGGACAAAATGCTATGGGATCAACCAAGGAGATAATCACTCTCTAACTCTCCAGGAGTGGGGCCACTGGGAAAACCTCACAGCACAGAGAATTCTATAGATAATAAGCTATGCAGATGACGGCAGTGGAAAACCTGCTACCTGCATCTGATAAATGATGAGAACCTAGTCTGGGGTTAAGGTAGTACTTTACAATATGAAAGATCTAACATAATTGATACCCAGAGTTGATCTTATCTTACTTAACACTACCCTTCTTTATAAAACTATTTTCAGTAGTAACCTTGAAGTAAAAGGATTGATATTATAATAAAAATGGCCAGAAAAGAAATGCGATGTAATGGATTAATACTTTTTGATTACATTAATATATTCCTTGAACACAGGGTAATATGTATACCATCCTGTTGATCACTCATAGTAATGAACAATAACGTTAGTTTGTTTTCGAGGCTTCATTTCTGTCAATTTGGAGACTTCACCAAAATTAATTTTCTTCACAATTACGAATAAAAGTATAGCTAGATTTTTAAATCTATTTTACTGACATTTGATTGAAGAAGATACTTTATTAATTTTAATTTCAAAAAGTTTCTATCACATGAAGCAACAGACATAGAAGTAGTTATGAAAAATCTAAAACATAATGACAAATTTGGCACAGATTATAAAAATTCCATTTTGTAACAAATCTCAGAAAATGCAACTAACAATGTCTTTGTTTCTTCAAGACAGTATGATTGATTCTGGAAGCTTTAAATGCCTCTGCAGTTGAAGAACTGGAAACAGAAATTAAAGCACCATAGAATGACAGAATTAAAGTCATTCAAGTTCTGTTTCTCGTCTTTGCAATCACTGAGCTATCATTGTTTATTTTGAAGCTACTGCTTAAACACAGGGTCATGTAGTACAGCAGGAGTTAGAAGCAGGGCTGTAGCCTGAAGCAGGCTCAAAGAATTTTGAACTATTGCAGACTTCCTCTCAAAGTCAATGAGCCCACTTGTTCTAGGTCAGGCTGCCTAACGGGGGACTCTCTCAGTTAATTTTTGTGTAGAATACAAAACTGAAGTAGAAATAATAAAATATGCTAATTTACTAATTACATCTTGTGATGGTTTGAATGTGTCCCCTAAAAAGTATGTATTGGAAACTTAATCCCCAATGCAACAATGTTGGGAGGTGAGACCTAGTGAGAGGTGATGAGGCCATGAAGCTGGAACGAGTGGATTAATACCCTTATTACAGGAGTGGGTACCTTATCTTGGGAGTGTGTTCATTATAAAAAGGGGAATTTGGCTTCTTTTTACGCTCTCTCTCTCCCTCTCTTTGCCCTTCTGCCATGAGATGACATAGAAAAAAGGCTTTTGCAAGATGCTGGCCCCTTGATCTTGGACTTCCCAGCCTTCAGAGATGTGAACCAATAAATTTCTGTTCATTCTAAATTACCCAATCTGTGGTCTTCTGTTATAGCAGCACAAAAAGGACTAAGACATTAGTATTATTAAAATTCAACTATAACCACAGCAATTATTTAGAGTGTAAACCAACAATATAATTTAATTTTTATTGAGAAATATCTCTATATCACTGAAATTACTCAGATTTGCTAGTGCATGTTATTAATAAAAGTAGACTGACTTTTAGTCAGTTTTACTACTGTTTTATTAATAACGTTTTCTTTATGTACTACATCTGGCTGCACCTGCGGCTGACCATTCTCGGGTCCCCAGCCCTGGTATGCTACTGCTCTTGGTATCTGAGCTAGAGGGTAGGCAGGCCTACAGCAGGTCTACTCGGGCCCTTGGAACTTGGCCTTGCCTTTCCATTAAGGTTAATAATGCTGTTTATAATAATAACAATAAACCTCAAATCCCTATTGGGAGAAAGCAGAAGGAATTCTGCCTATACATCCTGTCCTCTGGGATTCTCACTCACTGTTCCCAGAAGGTCACCGCATCATCTTTTCAGCAAAGAGGAGTTTGACTCACTGTGCTGTCCTGCATTTACCCACTGAGTGATCAGCTGGCTCCAGCTGATGGCTCGCAACTTCAGTTGAGGCTGTCATTTCATACAACTGTGTCTCCGCATCTGGAAAGATGCAGATGTGGGACTACATCAGGAAACACACAGAGATGTTCACCGAGGCCAGACAAACAAAAGCTGTGAGGGATGAGGGCAAAGGATGAGCAAGGGGAGGGGTGGAGGCAGTGAGAACAGAGGGCCCCATTCTGTCCAAGGCAGGCAGCATCTGCTCCATTCACCAATCACTGACACATGCATGCAGGCTCAGCATTGCCAGATATTTTTATTTATATAGAGAAATAAATTATCTTGATTCTTTATGTTAAATCTCATGATTTTGAATGTTGGGAATGAATTTTAAAAAGTTAAAACCTGCTTGAGCCAAACAACACAAGTCTACAGGACAGTTTATGGTTTCGAAACGTCATGAGGTTTCTTATCCTTGGGTGTCCTTGGTGACTGTACCATGCTAGAAAACGGGGAGCTGGACTTTATTCCTCAGGCAGAGCATCCAAAACATGGTTTCTGGGCTAAAGCCAAGCTCACAGCTTGGCCTTTTATAAACCATTGTTAGTTTGGTCCAAATCTCTTTAATCCATCCAGATCTCATCCACTAGGCTGGGAGAAAAGGCAGATTATCTTTTATCAATGGTTTCCATTCTACATCATGACTTTGAGGTCCATTTGGAATTAAGTTGGCTTTTTCCTATTAAGATATAAATACAAATGGAAATGGAAACAAAACAAATGAAAATTCCCAAACAGAACAGACAAAATGAAAATACAAAATAGTCACATGTTACTGAGTCTCTGTTATTTTTATAGTGAGAGAGTGAATTAAGGTAAGAACTATCTTCACTGTTTGTTTTTTATATACTTTTTTTTTCGATGCTAACATTTCCAAATTAATTGGTTTAACCAGTTAGTTATTAGGGACACATATTTTATTGTTGTCTTACTTGTGATGTGCTGTAGCTCACTGCTCACTTCAGTTCTTCTTTCCTTTTGCCTAGATATTTTTCTAAAATACACAAAATATTATTTTAGGGAAGCCCTACAAAGGACTTTTAAGAATTAACAAGAGATAAAAAGTAATTAAAATCAAGGAGGAGGAAAGGGAAGCAGGGGCCTAGGAGAAGACGAGGACTGGGGAAGGAAGGCTGAACAGAATTATTATTCATTTTAGTTGTTAATCAAAACCATTGCTCTTGATTGTCATGTTGGGTCCTGGTGGAATTTTCTCTGTGACAGAGATCCATGCTCTCAGTCTTTTGTTCAATGCTCCTATTGTAATGGGAAAGGGTACTTATTCAAATATAATACCATTTCAAGAAAAATTATAAAAACATATTGAAAGTCAATGTGTGAGAATTCACTCAGTCCCAATTTTCTACGTAATAAAGGGCCTTTTTGAATAACAACATATGCATGTGCATCATTTGTTATGAGCAATTAAAGTAGAGGAGAGAATACATGCAATTATATATTAAACCTTTTCAGAAGAGGATTAAAAACTATCTTGTAAACAGGATTTTTAGTATGAGAGGCTAAGCTTTAACTCTGAATTGAAAATCAATACCCTATAAAAACTAATGCAAAAGAGTTTAATTAATCTACACTTTATTCTCTAGTATTGTGAGAAACAAAAAGAAACTATAATATACTTAGGACCTTTCCGTTTAATTTCTGGAACAATTGCATTAACTGAGAGAGTAATTATTAGTGCAAAGGAACGCCTCTGGATGCTTTGCAATCATGAGAACAATGTTTAAAGCCTCCATGCTTGAAATTTAATCTGTCTCACACTGCTGTGATCTAATATAAGAGTACCTGAATTTCAGCCATTTACAATGTACTTGTATTTGTCTGTGCTTGTCTGTTTTTATTTAATTCCTGGGGAAAAATCTTGTGTCAGGCATTTAAAACAATTATTATAAAATATTGCTTCATTGATGAAAGGAATAAAACATTACTGGCAGGGGTGAAGAAGTCATTTATATACAACACTTTCAATGAATATTTTGCCCTTTACTTTGCATACATAGACACATGCCAAGAGAAACCAGAAATGTAACTTCAGAATCTGTATGAGAATTTCAAGGCCAAATGTCAAACACAAGAATTTAGGGAAGAAGAAGAAGAAGAAAAAAATCATCACCAAAGACAGCCAAAAGCAATCAAACCTGTTCCTTAATCTTTGTTCACATCCCTAATTATTGAAATACATGTCTTTTTAGGGCAGTATGGTTTATAAGGAATCTTGTAATTTTAGATCTTGCTTAAAATACAGAAACTTGGGCCCTACTGCAAATCCAGGAATAGAATGCCTAATTTATGGGTCTGGTATAGGATCTAGGAAACTGAATTTTAAGAGATTTTAGGAGATTTTGATGCAGATCACACTTTGGGAAACTCTGCACCACAGCTGCAACAAATTACTCATGTTTGTCAGACATTTTGCTAGCAGCAAAATGCTTTTTAACTCAGGATAGAAAGAAAACAAACACAGAGCTGCTCCGACAAAGGCAGGTGGTCATTCTAAAGACCCATCTCTTTGGTCTGCCCTTCAACCTCACGAGGTTACCCAGGAAGCATCCCCATGGACTGTTGACAACCAGTACTCTGTCCTCAAAACCTGATTAAATAAAAGCTTTTGTATCTCTTCTTGGGAAGAACTAAAAAGTTAAGATGAACATTCTTGTGAGAATTTCGTTAACATTTTTGGGGACTTGATTTCTAACCAAGACTAACATATAACAGGCTAGCCTTAGTACAGTCTAACCACCTGTTCAAGGCCATCTCTGTTCTGATTGGTTATTTCCTAGGCCATACCTATTGTTAAATATTAATATTTTATATTACCTGTGTTTTTGATTGAATTCATGCAACAGAAAGCAATCTTTGGCTGCCTGACAACCATTCTTATCCCCATTTCAGCTTTTTGCTTTCTCCTATAAAGGATTAAAAAACCAAACCTTCCTGGCTTCCCTTGCAGCCAAGAGTGACCATGAAACACGGTTTTGAACAAAGATATGTAAGAAGCAGTCCTCTGGAGTACGTCTAAGAAGGATTTTTCCTCTGTGATAAAAGCAGAAGTGTATGTGCCTAAACTGTCCACACAGTTTTGCCATTTTAACAGTATCTTGTGCATGCCAGCAGCGAAGAAGTCTGGAGAGCAAGTGGCGATAAAATCGCAAAAGGCGTTTTCTACAGCTTGTTGAAAATTGAATATTTTTCCTTGTAAGTAGTGGTCCAAAGCCTGGAAGAAGTAGTAGCCAGTTGGTGCAAGTTCTGGTGAATACAGTAGATGACAGAGTTTCAAAGTCCAGCTTCTATAGTTTGAACAGTATTGTTTGAGTGACATGTGGCTGAGCATTGTCTTGCAAGAGGATTGGCCTGTCTCTATTGACCAATCTTGGCTGCTTACTCGCAAGCATCCTCATCATTTCATACGATCAGTTGCAGTAGACATCTGCTGTAATCAAATGACCAGGTTTCATGACACTGTAGTGGATAATACCAGTGCTGGACCACCAGACAGACACCATTAGCTTTTGTTGATGAATATTCAGCTTTAGACTGTGTTTGACACTTCATCTGTATGCAACCATTGTGCTGAATGCTTGTAATTGTCAAAAAGAATCCATTTTTCATCACATGTAACAATACGGTGTAGAAATGGTTTGCCTTTATGTCGTGACAGCAACAATTTCTTTTCTGATGCTCCTTAATTCATGCAGTACCCATCTATCCAGCTTCTTTACCTTGCCAATTTGTTTCAAATGGTTGAATATTGTTGGAAGAGCAACATCAAACCTTGCTGGTAATTCATGCACAGGTTGAGATGGATTTTCTCCCACTATAGCTTTCAGCTCATCATTATCCACCTTGGTCTCAGGTTGTCCATGTGGCTCATTTTCAAGATTAAAATCACCAGAAGGGAACTTCACTGTTGCCTGCTGTAAGCTCATTGGCCACATCCTTCCCAAATACTTTGTTGATATTTTGAGCTGTCTGGGCAGCATTCATTCCGTGATGGAACTCATATTCAAAAATAACACAAATGTTTTTACTTATTCATGTTTTTACAAAAATGGCACTGAAAAATTTTTCAAAGATAATCACTAGCCAAAGTGTGCATTTGAAAGAATGAGGATGCGCCTTCACAATAAAAATAAAACAAGAGTGTCAAAGTGAAATATTAGAGACAAAAACTGTCAAAGTTAGTACTTAAGGAAATAGGACATTTCACACTTAATAACCTAATACTTGGATTGGGGACATTTCCCCCAGCAGCCTGTTGTTGATTATGTTAGCAGCGCTTGTAGTAGACTCATCAATAAGTAATAGTTGTAAGGAGGACATTACAAATCTTAAATAAGACATTAGAATATCATAAGATTGCCTTTATTAGTCACCAATATCAAATCAGATCAAGTTTTTTCTTGTTTTGACAGACCAAAAGCATTTAAGCTAAGCGCACTTAATAAATGATCCTATCTTCTTATAAACATTTGTACTTTCTGGAAGATATATTTTTCCTCACTATGATTACAAACATTCTTTCCATGTATCTTCACATTCATTTCCTCTCATTATTGGCACTTTTAGAACTTTCTTGTTAGACAACAAGATGGACTGGTTCTTCAGGTCACATAGTAAGCAAACTGCTGGATGCCGTTCAGGCAATTCTGGAACTGGATTGCAAATAATGGTTGGCCCTCTAGTTAAGAGGTCATTCTTACCCCCAACCCCTTGTCCAAACACTATGTAATTTGAGATCCTCTGGGTTTTCCATTTTTCTATACTTGTTGCCTTTTGGTCCTGTGTTAAGGAATTATTCTCATTAGAACAATAACAACAAAAACCTTTTGTTCTTTCATTGGTCTCTTGGGTGTTTTTAGTGGTATTGAACTCAGACATATATTTGCTGTTTCTTGAAATCTTGAATTCCGTATCTCAATGGGGTCATTACAGCCTTACAGCATGAGATAAATCAAATTGTATGGCATTTGTTTGAGGGATTTCTAAAGAACAAAAGGAGCATATGTATCAGGAGGAAGAATGGGGGTGGACGGACTCTATTCATACATCATGGAAAACTCCTAAAAATAGCTGCCCTTTGTGGCAGGTACTGCCTGTTGTCTACCCCAAATCCATTCCCCCTTCTTCCTTCCTAACAGGATCTCTGATTTTGTTCAGGGCTGCAATGTGTGTAGTTAAAAGACCCAGCTCTTGGAGTTCCTTTGTGGTAATATAATTGTTTTGTACCTTGATTGTGGCCATAGTTATATGCATCCATATAGGCAATAAAATGTCACAGAACTATATACACAGATGTAAAAATCTGAAAACTGAGTGCTAGTAAAAACTGGGGAAATCTTAGGGAGGTCAGTAGTCCAGACTAGCAAATTGCAATCTGTCAATGTAAATTTCTTAATTTTGATAATGTATGCTAGTTATATAAGATGTTACCATTGAGGGATGCAGCATAATGACTACATGGAACTTCTTAGTATGATTTTGCAACTTCTTGTGACTCTGTAATTATTTCAACATAAAAACTTTAAAAGAAATAAAGATTATTGACCTCTGACTTCTTTGGAAATACAGATGCCCCAGTAAACCAATATTGACCAATTAGACATACGCAGAATTGCACAAGTGGTGATCTTGGGTAAGCTATTTTATCATACTTTAAAGGGGCAAACTACTTCTTACACTTTCGCCCTTTGTTCTTTTACCTTTCTTCTTGTGTAGAATACAGAAACCAGTATAGAGATGCAGCTCCTTTTCCTGCAAGTATGATGTAGAAATTTGCATAAGTAGGTGAAGTAGAAAATCAGAAGGAACTTGGGTTCTTGACTATACTAGCTCAGATGTTAAGGCCATGAGGTAGGACTTATGTTCGTTGTTTTGCAAAAAATCCTAAATAATTCTTGCTTCTCTCTTTCTTTGTTCCAAATGTAACCTGGGTTGCCAAAGCTCTGGGCGCCAGTGGACTGTTAGTTAACTGTCTTGAGGAGACCCATGGGGAGTGTACTGGATGACACTTTAGGAAACTTGTGTCCTTGTAACAAGAATGGACAAGAATTTTACTATTCTCTAGGAGGAAAGGGTTGGACTTATGAACCCTAAAGGCTTTTATATATGTGATTTGGGGAAAACTTTGAATGAGAGAAGGGATAATGATAGAATCTAGGGGCATGCTAAATCAATACCTAATGATCAAAGAGCATTGCTGGAGTAAATAATGTGAGACACAGAGGATTACTGGAGAGAGTACAGTAGATTAAATCACTTTTCACAATTATTTACTCTGCTTTTCCTTCTAAGAGAATAATGACTCTTGCCTATTCCCATATGCCTTGCCTTCCTGCGAGAAGAGTAAACAACTTGCCTCACCAACTTTGGGCTTGGCCATGTGATATGCTTTGGCCAACAGAATGCGAGTTTCACACAGAAACTTTAAGAAGCATCACAGATTTTCATCAGAGCCCTTGCTCTTCTCCTGCGCCACGAAGCTTCTTTTTTCTAGGTTGCTGAATGAGAAGACATGAGGAACAGACCTACAGACTGGCTGCACAGTCAATCCTCAGTGAAAACATAACATGAGCAAGAAATAAACCTTTGTGCTGTCAGCCAACAAGAATTTATAGTTTTTATTTCTGCAGCAAAACTTACTAGTGCATAGAGGAACCAACAACCCATTGATAAGATTTAGTCCATGGAGAAAGTTGCAAAAGTGCAAAAACAATAATCCAAGGAGGGAATTGTGGTTAGAAGCTGGGAAGTAGGGTCAGGCACTGGTGATGGGAATATGGACTTGGTTTGGTAAATTCTGCCAAATGTTTTCATTTATATGATATGGCATAGTGGTTATAAGTAGGGGCTCTGAAGCCAGATGCTTGGGTTCTAATTCCAGCTCCCCTATTTGCAAACTGTGTATCCTTGGTCAAATTATTAGGTTGGTGCAAAAGTAATTGTGGTTTCAGACTGTGAATTTTAATCATTATAACTAGGCTCAAATACATCTTTATTAATCAAACTAGGAACCCTTACAGTCAACACATTTTTGCCAATGAGAAATAAGTTTGTTTATTCCCGTAGCATAAAAATCTGTGCTTCAGGATTCGACAAACTCTTGGAAAATATTTTCTGCATCCTGCTAGTTGTGGAAACACTTTCCCTGCAAAAAGTTGTTGAGATGCTTGAAGCAGTGGTAGTTGGTTGGCAAGAGAGCAGGTGAATATGGTGGATGAGGCAAAACTTTGCAGCCCAATTCGTTCAACTTTTGAAGCATTGATTGTGCAACTTGCAGTCAAGCGTTGTTGTGGAGAAGAATTGGGCCCTTGACTATACTAGCTCAGATGTTAAGGCCATGAGGTAGGACTTATGTTCTCTGTTGACCAATGCCGGCTGCAGGCTTTGCAGTTTTTGGTGCATTGCATCAATTTGCTGAGCATACTTCTCAGATGTCATGCCTTCACTGGGATTCAGAAAGCCGTAGTGGATCAGACCGGCAGCAGACCACCAAACAGTGACCATAACCTTTTTTTGGTGTACGTTTGGCTTTGGGAAGTGCTTTGGAACTTCTTCTCAGTCCAACCACCGAGTTGGTCATCACGAGTTGTATAAAATCCAATTTTTGTCACACATCACAATCCCATCAAGAAATGGTTTGTTGTTGTTGCGTACAATAAGAGAAAAGCGACACTTCAAAATGATGATTTTTGTGATTTTTGTCAGCTCATGAGGCACCCACTTATCGAGCTTTTTCACCTTTCGAATTTGCTTCAAATGCTGAATGACTGCGGAATGATCAACGCTGAGTTCTTCAGCAACTTCTTTTGTAGTTGTAAGAGGATCAGCTTTGATGATGATTGCTCTCAATTGGTCATTACCAACTTCCAATGGCCAGCCACTGCACTGCTCGTCTTCAGGGTTCTCATCTCCTTTGTGAAACTTCTTGAACCAACAATGCACTGTAGGTTCCTTAGCAGTTCCTGGGCCAAATGCGTTGTTTATGTTGTGAGTTGTCTCCACTGCTTTAAGACCCATTTTGAACTCACAAAAGAAAATCACTTGAATTTGCTTTTTGTCTAACATCAATTCAATATTCTAAAATACATATAAAATAAATAGCAAGTAATAAGTCATTAGCCAAAAAACATAAAGCAAGAAATGTGCATTAAAGTGATGTATAACAGAACCACATTTAAAAATGTATTCCAATATCAAACAGCAAATTTCAACAATGCTAAAACTGCAATTATTTTGTTCCAACCTATACATAAATTCTTCTCTAAAATAGAGTAATAAATAGGATTGTACACTCATTGGCTGCTATACAAGGAGGATTAATTGTATTAATACATAGTACTTCAAAAGGTGTTTGGTCTCTATTATGCACTCAACAAATACTAGCTACTATTAGTGTTAGAGGTCATTTTTCACCCCTAGTATTCCACACTACTATGCTTTTGGCTTCCTCTAGACAATAAGAAAATTACCAGAGCTGTGAACATTAGCCCTGACCAATGGATTAAGGTCTAGAAAGAATTAGGACAAGACAAATGAAAGTAAAAAAAAAAACGGGTCTAATAAAAAATTATCTATCTATCTGTCTCTCCCTCCCTCCTACCTTTCTTCCTCTGTGGATTGGTCTGTAAAGAAAAACGTATTTACCAAAGGCAAAGGCAGAGTTCAAAATAGTTTCACGTTTTAGCCAAATGCTATTGTTAATTTTTTATTGGAAAATTTCAAACATACACAAAACTGGAGGGAATTATAAAATGAGCCCTCATATATCAAGCACCTAAGCATAGCAGTCATCAGCTAAGGACTACTCTTGTTTCATCTGTGTTCCCTCTTCCCCTTCCCTACTAGATTATTAGGAAAAAAATTCAAGATATCCTAGCATTTGGTTGAAGAACTTTGAAAAATAGTTTGCAATTAATCCTTTTCTAATAAACGATAGCATGCTTGTACTCTTAGAGTTTCTCATTATGAGTTACATAGCATCAAAAAATTAGAGTATAATAATTAATTGGTGGGTGGTATATGAGCTTGTTAAAATACAGAGTATGGACTGTAATCATGGTCTAGAGCCAAGTGTCTGCCACACATGCTTCCCAGATGGCTTCAGGGCACTTCTTTCGGAGTACAGCAGTGTGAGCAAGACTTTTAAGACTGGCACCTTATAAAACCTGAAGAATAAATCAATGCCAAAAAAAATCAATTCAATTTATTTCAATATACATTTAAAAGCCATCAAGAATGTAATATACTTCATTATTTGAAAAGAAATAGGTGGGTTCAAGGTGGCCCTGACCTTAGAATCTAGTAAGGAGAGAGATACATGTGTAGTTAATTATAACCGAAGACAATATGAAGACTTTTAGCATAGAATTCCAAACCAAAGGCTATATAGTCACAGCAGAGATGCGAATTAGTTTTTGTTTGGAGAGATGAGGCAAACAGAGACAGTTTCATAAAGGAAGAAATTTTTATATTTAAATTTAATGCTTTTAAAGAATGAGTACCATTTTTGAGAGGTGAACTAGGAAGTAGGTGGGTGAGAGTGGAAAAAAAATTTTAAGAGGTGTAAATGTATATGTGTGGCATATCAAAGGAATTGATCATATTTTGGATCCCAATCTAGAATCTTCTTTTCAGAGTTTTGTAAGTCCAAGCAGTGTTCTAGAAACTTCTTTTTTGTTTTGAGACATCATTTGCTGGCATAACAAAAACACTTTCTACATATTGATAAAATTTTATGTACAAATCAAATAATAAAACATTTATATTTATTTTACATATTCCCATAAAACTAGGGCCAGCAAACTACAGCCCTCTGGCCAAATTAGGACCGCTGCCTATTTTTGTAAATAAAGTTTTATTGGAACAGAGCCTCACCCATTCAGTTGATATTGTCTCACACTGTTTTAGTGCTACAACGGTCGAGTTGAATAGTTGAGTTGAATAGTTGAATAGTCCAACTGGCCTACAAACCCTAAAGCTGTGATCCCCAAACCCCAGGCCACAGTTCAATGCTGGGCCACAGCCTGTTGGAATTGGGCCAGCAGCACATCACTGCCTCACCTCAGCACCTCCTCCCCCAAGAATTGTCTTCCATGAAACTTAGGAACCAGGCCACACAGCAGGATGTGACTAGCAGGCAGGTGAGTGAGGGGAGCTTCATCTGTATTTACAGCCACTCCCCATCGCTGGCATCACTGCCTGAGCTCCACCTCCCCACCCAGCTCCTCCCCACCATCCATGGAAAAATTGTCTTCCGTGAAACTGGTCTCTGGTGCAAAAAGGTTGGTGACTGCTTGCCTAAAGTATTTACTTATAGCCAGGACTAGGGTGAGGTGAAGGCACTCACTCTCAGTGGCACTTGCATAACTCTGAGAGTAAGAGCTTTATTAAATTTTGTGTCTTAGAAGCCTTATTTGCCTTATGGTACCTGTGGTCCTGATCCTGTATTTACTATCTGGCTTTTTATGGAAAAGTTTTTCCATCCCCTGTTAGGCAATAAAAGGCATTGTAGGAGATTATTGTAGCAGATTACAGTCTTAAATTACTTAGCATTTTTCCTAGATGAGATGAAGTCTGTTCATTCTCCAGTGGACTGGAATAGTTGGAAGTGGCAGATTGTGAACATTCATTAGTTTATGGGAATATATCTCTGAATGGGAAACATACTCCACCTTTTCTTCAACGCATCCTGCAGAGTCACAGGGTCCCCAGGACTGTTCGTTGATTGCAGCACAGAACAATCAAATAGGATTAATTTATTTGTCTTTCCCCTTTCTTGTTTATCCCATGTGATTCAATTATCTTTTCTTTTCCAGATATTTCCCCTATTTTACATTATTTTAAACTGAGGGTTTTATGGGCAGATTACTTTGTATTTTATGCTTTTTGAGTCAGCACATGCATTAAGTTTAATGAAATTACTCTCATACAATATAAATAATAGAAAATGTTTTTTTAAAAATGTACAGAACTAGACAGCAGATTAGGCAGAATAAATGAAAGCTGAAATGGAACGTGAATGACTCTAGCCCTTTCATCTTCTGCTGGGTTTTTATCCACTCCTTCGGGTTACTCTGAAGAGCACTCTGAATGCTCCTGGCTTCTTGTGTTTCTAATGAAGCATTTTTCCATATGAATTTCATTGTCACTTTTGTCAGGGTGTTCCTTTCAGAGAAAATTGTTTTGGAACAATATTTTATGTGAGTTTCTATCCATCTTATGGCTCTTACCATATAAAAGATTTCAAGTTGTACAGTTTGAGGGCATCACATCACTAGCATGACAAACAATAGACAGAACCAGGGACCAAGACATACTGTGACTATACCGTAAGACTTTCGCATTTCTTTTTATGAGAATATACAGAGTAGAGGAGGAAAAACAATTTTCTTCCTACTTTTCGTAGTTCTTAACTGAGACTCCTTCTAACAAAAAAATACATTAAAAGAAAAAAAAACAGAAATTAACTATCATGTATACATATACATGGGAGAAAATTCAGAGAAATAGGTAAATCTTCAGAGTAGATCTCAAATAAAGCATTTAAACTTAAGTTTTAAATATCACCATTTTTTTGAAACACAGAAAGCAGGGTATGGGGAATGGCCCAGCTAAGAGACTAGCAGAAAAAACACCTTAAACAAACACGTGGCTTGTTATGCAGATTTAAGTCCATGCCTTCTACATTGATTATGGTGTCTCTAGTGATTTAGTCATCCTTCTCTTCTTGGTGCAGAAAGGAAGATACTCTTACAAATGAAGGCTTCCTTCACAGTTGTAAATTTCCCTTACAAAAAGATAACTTTTCAGAGCTGTTCCTATCTCTGCAGTTTTTGAAAATAATAAACTCAAAATAACCCTTATGCCAAGAGGTGTAGGGACCAAGGGAAAACTTCCTCTTTGCCCTTTGAAGATTTACTGAAAATCATGGACAAGAAACAAATTAATAGGAAAAAGGGATATTTTTTTGGGGGGGGGGCAGGGTCTTGCTCTGTTGCCCAGGCTAGAGTGCAGTGGTGTCATCATAGTTCACTTCAACCTCAAACTCCTGGGCTCAAGCAATCCTCCTGCCTACCTTAGTCTCCTCAGTATCTGGAACTCCAGGTACATGACACCAGGCACAGCTAATGTTTCTATTTTTTGCAGAGACAGGGTCTCACTATGTTGCTCAGGCTGGTCTCGAACTCCTGGCCTCAAGCGATCCTCCTGCCTCAGCCTTCCAAAATGCTAGGATTACAGGTGTGAGCCACCATGCCAGCATACAAATTTATTGATGTGTACACAGGAGTCTTTGGAATGAAGACCTAAAGATACAGGGGAAATTGTTCATTTTTATGCTTAGGTTTAACAAAGTATGGACAACCATGCAAAAATATGGTCAGACAAAAAGGGTGTGATCTAATGTTAATAGACCGAGTGGGGAAACCCAGCAAAGCCTGTCCGTCTAGACTCTTCCCGGCCACTCTGAGCATGCATTCGGTCCTTCTGGGTATGGGGTAGGACCCTCTCCAAAATGGAGGTCTTAACAAGGTAGGTCAGATAATTTTTTTTATGGCCAGTTTTGACACAGAAAGGTGGAGGGAAAATTAGAGTAATATTTTTAGGTTTTATGACTGGCTTTGGTGAAAAGGGTTCTGCTTTCCATGACTTGCCTTGGGGAAGGAGGGGCTTTAGTTTCTATGGCTGGCCCAGAGGGAGAATGGGACTGAAAGACAGGAGGGCAGAAGAAGGTCGGAGAAAAACTTTTGCTTCTGAGACCTTTATTTTGGAGTATTGCTTTCTAAGTTCCAACGGAGGCATATTTTGGGGTGGCCTATTCTGATTTCCTATAGTCATATTTGCAAAAGGTAATAACTGATTGGGTAAAGGTAGATATCTAACAAAATAGTGCAAGTAGTAGGAAATATTAATACAAGGATGCATTTAAGGTTTCTAAAGCATTCCAGAGTGAAAATAGTTTTTTTATTGTTGTTTTGTTTGTTTACAACTGTGTGAAAAAGATATATCAAAGAGAAATGATAAAATAACTGTCCTGATATTCCAGCTAAAGTTAGAGATCATAAATTCTTAACGGATCTAGATTAAAAATGGATCAGCATGGATTACTAGAAATTATTAGTATTCTGCACACAGGAGTGGGAAATTGAACACATGAGATTTACTGAAGGTCAAGAAAGCAAGGCACAGAGAAACCAAAGGGTGGTTGATAATACTAAAGTAATAAAATACATAGTGATGTGTGTGCTGTCACTATTCACAGCATACATATTTCAGCTCAGAAATCCTACTAACTAAGGTCCCCAGAAATTCAAATTAGGGGGAAAATGACCGGATAATGTTTACATATCCCACATGTTTCAGGAAGAAAACCACCCTTCCCACACTCTCCAAAGTCCCCCAACACCATACTCAATCAAGTGGTACACAATAGAGTGCTTATGTGGTGTTTAGCCCTTCCTCAAAAGAACCTGGCATAAGTCTCAGTAGGAGACAGGATATCAGAATAAATAGGTCATTGTTCCGTTCCATTAGGGCGACTCTGGTGTTCCTGTTGCTTGACAAAGACACAAGTGCCAGGAAGTGGGATTGATTGTTTCGTAGAGCTCACATTTTAACGTGCTCCTCAGTGGCTTCTTTTCAGGGTGGTTCCTTTGCTGCAAGCCCAGCTGGGAAAAGGGTCTTGAGAACAATGCCATGGAGAGAGATAGCTTTTTCTCTCATTCTATTTCTCCTGTTAATCATATATTATCAATTACTTAGCAGTTCCATTTGCTAAGCATTTTTAAAGTGGAAAAGTGGGCAGGCAGTCTTGGACCTGGCTTAGGGAAAATTTTGTGTTTAAAAGTGGAGTGAGAAAGTCTTGCCGCCAACACCTGTAGACCTGTAGAAGTCAGACCATGGGTTGATGACATTTCTTCTTTTCATAGCAACGAGGCCACATTTTAACCACTCTTCTCTGTAAGATTTGATCTAAGAAACAACTGGATTTAGAAATTTTGGAAAGATGCCTGTATTAGGTTGCCAGGGCTGCCAGAAGTAAGAACCACAGACTGAATAGCTTAAACAGCTGATAGTTATTTTCTTACCATTCCGAAGGGAAGTCCAAGAGCAAGGTGCCAGTAGGATTGGATTCTTCAAAGACTTCTCTCCTTGGCTTGTAGAGGACCATCTTTTGGTAGCTTCACTTGTTTTTTTTCCGCTGTGTGTCTGTGAGCTTCTCTTCTTATAAGGACACCATTCTTTAGATTAGGGCCCATCTATATGACTTCATTTTACCTTAATTACTCTTTAAAGACCCTATCTCCAAACATGGTCCTATTCTGAGGTACTAGGGGTTAGCTTCAACACATGAGTTTTGCGGGGACGTAGCTCAGCCCATAACAATGCCTTTTTCACTTCTTATTGGCAGAAACTCCCTTTTCGGTTCACAATTGGACAAATACATTGAAAAAAACGTATCTGATTTATAAAAATCGCCTGTGCTGCTGATGGCACACTTCATGTAACAAGAGAAAGTCTTTTGACCATCCAGGTTAATGTGGAAGTCACAGGTTTTTCTCTCCCTGATCTCTGGGCTCTAACACGGAGCTTTTCCTAGTTTCCCAGTCACTGTGTCACTGGTAAGAATTGACAATTTTAATATTGAATATTGAAAAAGTTGGCAGATAATTTTCAATGTTATGTGTATTGTTTTGACAATTTCTTCTACTTCCCCCTTCCAATGTAACTTTCCCCCTTTTGTCTTTCTTTTGTTGGCAATTCAAACAGAAAGTTTAACTGTACTTCTGTCTTCTACTGTGTCACCTCGAATAGCCTGTGAAAGAGTATGAGCTCTGATTAAGGCACTAACTTTTATCAAAATTTATTTCTCTGTTGATATTAAGTTTATCAAAACTTACCTTCATCTTAATTATCGCTGTTGGTTTCTCCTGAACACTACAAGGGGTTTAAAAATCTTTCTCCTGTGTACGTGCCAAACAATTTAATTTTTCATATACCTTAAGAATTTTATTTAAAAATGTTAAGTATATAAATTTGAAAAGAATTTGGAATACAAACAACTGAAAATATAACATTATAGCAAATGAACAGCAACAAGGTAGCTGAGGTAAATTATCGGGGGATTAAGCAGGGTTAGGTAGAACCCAGATAAAGTGAGAAGCAGTCAGCCTTATTCTTTTATAAAAGTATACAGCTTTCTTTCTCCCAAGGTTGGACTTAGTGGCTGGAGAGGCCATGCTCTGTTATCAGACTGAGATGGCTCCATGCAGGAAGCATAACAATGACATAGCTAAGTAGTGACTAGAGAAATGTGAGCCAGTTCTTTTTAATTATTTGTCGAAATGCGGCAATCTTTCTAAAACATAAATGTGGTAACTGGGTAAAAATTAATGTCATGCAGTGGAAAGCACGTTCTACTCTTTAAGACTCTTTTAAAGATACGATCATCCCCTACTCACAAGTGCCTGGTGAGAGTGGGCAGTATGTCCCCAGACAGTTCTAAATCATAGGGAGGTTGAGTAGGTTTTTTTTTTTTTTACAGTCAAAATACCTTTTATTGACTGCTTATTGACACAAGATTACAAGATTTCAGAATTCACAGGATACCACTACAGGGGAAAAGTCTTATTTTATATGTTTTTTTTAAAAAAATTTGTTCTTATGAATTTACTCAGCACACAGATATTGCAGGCCTGCCCCATGGTGTACAAATTCTAGAGATACAATGATAAAGGCATAATCCTTGCTCTCAAGGATAATGCATGTTAGGGTCCGTGGGGCCAGGAAAAAAAGATAATAAAACATGGTATAACCTTTAAATTGCTAAGAACTATTCTTTTCTCACATGATAATTCCTAATAGTGACCTTCAGCTAGCTTCTAATTACCTCCTAATTACTTACAGTTCCTGTCTCACGTAAATCAAAATTTGAGGGATTAAGGTGGAAAGTGTTCTTTAAAGAGAAAAAATAAGTGCTATCTTCTTCATGGTTCCAGTGGGGGAAAAAAAGGCTTAAAAACTCTTTACATCTAATATTATTCCTTTTTTTAATTCTTTTCAACTTAAGTCCTGAAATGGTTCATGTGCATCCTTGAGTTGTTACAAGCTTTTGTGAAAATATAGGGCTTGATTCCACTTTATTTCCTAAAGTCCAAAGACTCAAGAGTCTAAATGCTATAAACAGACCTATAAACACTCTTCTAAGAAAAATCTAAAATAAAATAGCTTCATCTCCTTCCTCATTCTGCTTTACTTCTCTGTAGTAATTGGAGGGCATTTTCTCCCTCACTTAGCAGTTGTCTCTGTCTACTTTTTCCTCTCTCTTCCATTCCCCAATTTCCTGTGTTCCCTTTTTACTTTTCTTTTCTTCTCTGATCTCTTCCTCTAATCTTTTCCTTTGCTAAAAAAATTGTTTTATTTTAATTTTTTAAATTTATTTCAGGATATTACCAGGCTATAAACAATTTGGTTACATGAATTGCTTTTGTACTGTACCCGTCCCCCAGATAATGTGAATTATACCCATTAGGTGTGATTTTACCCATCTCCCCCTTCCCCTCCCACCTGCTTGATTTCCAGTGGATGTTATTTCCATATATGTGCATAGGTGTTGATCAATTAGTTCCAATTTGATGAGTACATGTGATATTTGTTTTTCCATTCTTGGGATACTACACTTAGAAGAATGTCTCCAGTTCCATCCAGGTTAATACAAGAGGTATTAGTTCACCTTTTTTATGGCTGAGTAGTACTCCATGGTATACAGATGTCACATTTTATTAATGCACTCATGTGTTGATGGGCACTTGGGTTGTTTCCACATCTTTGTAATTGCTAATTGTGCTGCTATAAACACTCGAGTGCGGGTGTCTTTTTTTCCTCTGGATAAATAAGCAGTAGTGGAATTGCCAGATTAAATGGCAGTTCTACTTTTAGTTCTTTGAGGCATCTCCATACCACTTTCAATAGAGGTTATGCTAGTTTGCAGTCCCACAAGCAGTGGATGAGTGTTCCTATTTCTCCACATCCACGCCAATATTTGTTGTTTTGGGACTTTTGATAAAAGCCATTCTCACTGGAGTTAAGTGATATCTCATTGTGGTTTTGATTTGCATTTCCCTGATGATTATAGATGTTGAGCATTTTTTCATATGTTTGTTGGCCCTTAGTCTATCTTCTTTCGAAAAGTTTCTGTTCATGTCTTTTGCCCACTTTTTAATGGGGTCGTTTGATTTTTTTTTCTAGCTGATTTGCTTGAGTTCTTTGTAGATTCTAGTTATCAGCCTTTTATCAGATATCTAGCATGCAAATATTTTCTCCCATTCTGTAGGTTGTCTATTTGCACTGTTGATTGTTTCCTTGGCTGCGCAGAGCTTTTTTGCTCAGGCGTTTGATTTCCATTTGTGATGAGGAAACTGAAATTCAGAGAAAAGGAAAATAATTTCCTCATCTATTAGTCAACTAGCTCATTGAAAAGATTATGTTTTGCTGGCAGATTTGTGGAATATTCTTACTTTAGTCACAGATGGAGCTGACATAATTTTTTTAATTGCGTTAAAAACAGATTAAATAATAAATAAATCCAGGGTTATGTAAGTCCTCGCTCCATTTTACAGATTTTTCAGAAAGCTCTTTTATTAAATAATAAATTTTGTCCTGCTACGGTTTTGTCTACTTTTATAAAGTTATAATACTTTCATTGTGTCCAATGATTTGGACGCTTAAGGATTACACGAATATATAAACAAAATTGAAATTATACTATATACATTTGTTCTTTATATTGTAAGGATTTTTACAATTTCTAAAAGCATTTTTTCTATCCTAACCTGATTGATTAATTAATTAATTCTATAAGAGAAGGTTCTTTAGGGCAGGTTTAAGTTCACAGCAAAATTGGATGGAAGGTACAGAGATTTCCCATGTGTCTTTTGTCCCCCTACCCACATGGATAGATTTATTTTTTCTTACAAACTTGTGATGTTTATCTTTAGACCAAACTGACTAAAAAAAGCCTTTGGGGGAAGGCACTGTCTCTCGACATTTTCTGCTCTTACATTGGCTACTTTTTACTGGGTTAATTTATCAGATAGGTGACTGGAGTTTCAGAAACGGGACACAGGATAAGACCTTCTTGAAGAGTGAGAGAGTAGGGAGAAGTACAGATTGAGCAGGTCAAATCTGGTGACTCTCTTACATAGTTAGGAGACATCTTCAAATGGTAATTAACATCATTTGTGGAAAAAAGCCCCAGCATTTTTTTTTGTTCTGAAGGTAACTTAAAACCTATTCAATTTAAAAACCGTGATGTCCAATGTGGTAGCTGCTAGCCACGTGTGGCTATTTAAATATAAATTTAAATTTAAATCAATGAAAACTAAACAAGATTAAAAATTCATTTCTTCAGTTGCACTAGCCACATTTCAATGGCTCTGTAGTCACATGTGCCCAAGGGCTACCACACTGGATAGTGCAGATATCATCACAGCACTGGTATTACCGGGAGGGGAAAGAACTTCATGCGAAGGTACATAGGTGCTAATAGAGGAGTTGGCCAGGCATTGAAAGCAACCTGTGACTGCTTGAAATTTGACCTTGTCTGATGCCTGAAACTTCATGAGACATGAACTTCTCTGGCCCTCCAGGATGCTAAAGATTGAACACAACACACCCAGACCTCCCCAAATTAGTCATTTCCTTTTCCATCAACATCTGAGCTCAACACTGAAGCATCCTTGCAATGGGGTTGTGTTATTACTAAATTTTATTTAACGAGACACTCTTTGGTATTTTTTTATGAGGTGTCAACTCAGTCCATCTATTGTCTAATTATATTCTGTAGCAAATCTCCACTAAATTTAATCAAATTCATTAAATAGGTATATTTGCTATATTCTCCAGGAGAAATTTCCACTAAACTCTAAACATCATTTGGGTTAAATTTGATGTATTACCATATCACGGGATTTTAGTTTTAATGCCAAAATCTTTTAACTATGTACTTAAAGTAAATGGAAAATAGGTTATATGATCCATGAGTCTTGTTTTGCTATTCTAGCACATTTTTAATTTTCATATGTGACAGCTATTATATATTACACCTTAATTGAATCTCGCTTTTGCTTCCATTTTTACGCTCAGTATTAGTGATTAAAAACACCCTTTAAATTCATTTGTCCTGCCATCCAAATGTAGGGCATTTTGGCTCTTGTAATAATTGCATATATAAGAGATGAAATCATCTGTTGGTTTTTAATGCCTTTAAGTTAAAATAATTTCCATATGGTTGAATTAGGCATGATCTCCACACTCATAAAAATACATATTCCTGAAATTATATATATAAGACTTTAGAAAAAATGAAGAGATGTACAAATTTTGTCACCGCTAACGTGTAAATTAGCAAGGATGAATTGCTTCCCCAGAGTGTCTAAAATCAAATTGCCAATAACAAAGATGTTAATAACAAAGATTTCACTTTAAAAATAAAAACAAACACTTGTATAATTTGTTAGCATTTACTATGGGCTAAATACTATGTTAAGTGCTTTATATATAACACCTAAATTAGGGATTGGCAAACTTTTTCTCTAAAGAACCAAATAGTAAATATTGAATTTGAGACTTTGTGGGCCTTATGGTCTTTGTCACAACTACTCAGCTCTGCTGTTGTAGCACTGAAGTAGCCAGAGACAATATTGGATGAACTGTTGTGGCTGTGTTTCAATAAACCTTTGTTTACAAGGAAAAGTAATGAATCTGATTGGGACCTTTGGGCTGCAGGTTGCCAAGCTTCAATCTAAATTAATCTCTATAAATAACTGATGGCTATTTCCTGAGGACATGCCTCCACCATTGAGGATTGCTGCTAATGTAATGGAGAGAATTAAAAAATCTCTCCCTCCCCTACCTGGACAAGAGGGTCTACTCCTGCGAAGGTCTCCAGGAGCCCCAGAACTAGTCCTTGTCCTGGTTCCACGTGGAGCTCTGAGCATAGGCTAAACGCCATGGTGCAGGACCACAGATGGCAGCACCATCTGGCCTCTGCTACTACTGGGATTCAGGACCCTGGCCTCCCTGAGTAAAAATCCATAGATCAATCAAATTATTTATAATTTGAGAAAATTCCTTTCCTAAAGAATTAGCAGCTGCTGAGACTCCGGGTCAGGGAATCCCACCATGACACTCATATCTCCATCTTTAGCCACCCATATTAATGTGGGCCTCTCATGTACTTTCCCAGGGCCTCCTCCCTCCCCTCCTGACCTCCTCCTCAGGCTTTTCACTGTGACCTGTGGAACCACATTTCATTGTAAATAAACTCTTCTCCCTCCGCAGACTCAAACAGAATTCTTTTACCACTTGTTCTGCCTTTACCATGATTCCTATTTCCATACTAGTCCTTCCCAACTTGTGTGAGGACAGAGAGAGTTATCCCTGCCCTCAGCCCTCCTAGTGGCCACGTGGGTGGGGTCTGTAGAACCCCTGGGATATTGCCTTTACCAGCGGCATGCTCTTATCCATTTAGCCACAATAAGGAAAGGAAAGTAGAGTCATGCTATCTCATGTACTCCTCTGCTTTTAACCACCGACTATAGAGATGATTTGTAAATCTGTATCTCTAGCTGGAATTTATCTCCTGAGCTTCTCAAGTTTAAATACAACTGTTCAGATATATTTTCCATTTGGTTATCCCACAAGTATCTTAAGGTTAATATGCTGAAAGATGAATTCGTGATCTTCTTTACAAACCAGATCTTCCTTATATAGGTGAATGAAACCACTTCCGTCCTTTTACCAAAATCAGAAACCTGGGATACTCCTTGACTCTTCCTTTTGCACGAAGCTGGCGACCCAGTCCTGTAAGATACAGCTTTCTGACATCTCCACTAGCTGTTTGCAAATGGTGGTGACTGTCAATTGTACCGTAAAATCCCTTTTTCACTTAATAATCAAATATTTTTAATTTCATGTCCACTTGAAATAAAGACCACATTTTTCAGACCCACTTGCGTCTAAGGTAACCACATGACTAAGCTCTGATAAGGAGAAGTAAGCTGAAGTCTCTGGCATGATTTCTAGGAAGTGCTATTAAGAGAAGGATGCATAGCCTTCTTTTCTTTTTCCTTTCCTAATGCCTGGAATGGAGACATGATACCTGCATTTTGAGTAGCCACACTGGAACTTGAAGTGGAATCTATATTTTTGAGAATGGAGAAGCAACAGGATAGAGGATTTGTGAATGAATTTGAGAATTTGCCTTATTAGCCTGACACTGGGGGTAAATGGATTTCATTTACATGGCAAATAAAAAAGAAAAAGAAAAAAAGACACCCTCCCACAATAACTTGCATGTACACACATACACCAACACACACACACACACACACACACACACACACACACACAAATTCTATCTTCTTTTTGTGTTTTTTCTCTCATTCACCTTAACAATTTTCAAACCATGGAATAATCCTACTAAAAGCCAAATTTGATCATTTAACTCTTCCTATTACAAGCATCCAGTGACTATTGTTCGTCTCCGGAATAAAGCTCCAAGTCCTCAGCTAAGCATGCAAGGCTTGCTCCTTCTAGGCTTGTCTGCCATGGAGTGGCACCCTCCGTTATGGATGGAGCTAGTGGCAGTGACGGTAGGAATGGTTCCTCCTGGGCTGAACTACCAAATCTGCTAATAAAGAATGCAAGTAAATCTGTCTCAAGGCATCATCCAGAGAGGGATTAAAATCAAGGCTAAGGTTTATTAAGCTTTTATGAATTTCTAGGATCAAGAGCTCTTTATAGATCATTTAATCCTCAAAACAACTCTGTGAGATAGGTGCTATTATTATTCCTACTTTACACAAAGACAGACTGAAGCACAGAAAGACTAAGTTGAATGTCCCAGTGTTGCCCACTTAATAAGCATTAAGGCCAGGGTTTAACCCCGAATAATCAAATGTCAGAGTCTGCTTAACTACCATGCTGCATGTCACCCACTGTTGCTATAGAAAGCTAAATCTAACTGTCCAAAGATTCTCCAGGGCTCCCTCTTTCTTTCCCGTATCTTTTATCAGGAGCAGAGGCCTGTGTTGTTTCCATCTTTCCCAGGATTATATCAATAAAAGGGTGGGGGGTTGTTTATGATTTACTCATTTACTCATAAGTTATTAGAAGGGTGAGCTCATTTCTGGTTGACTCAGATATTTTGTATAGTTGTAGGAAACACCCAGAACTCATTCTATTATAACATACTCACAGTTAATACCTACTAAGAAATGAAAATTAATCTGTAATGTAAAAACTCCACATTTCTAAATATTTTCAGCTTAACCTTTACTGTCCCAAGGTGAACTAAATCATGATGACATTTGTCAGGAATTTCCTCATCCCATAGCAAAGTATAACACATGAATTTCAACTGAGCGAAAAGAGGAAATTTGCTCTGTGTAAATGTCCAAAGGGCCAGAAAGATTTAAATCAAGTCTTGGGGTTCTGTGACCTTTATATTAATCTTATGCCTGAGCATGCATAAGCAAGCAAGCTTAAGAGCAAAGAAAGGAGAATTAAAATTATGGGACATTTTCTGAATTCCTTTCTCAATAATTCTTTGGAAATACACCAGGCCTATTATTTTCTCCCATGTCCACTGATATGCCAAGTCACAGAAAGTTGTTAGACCAGTTCTTGGTGTCAAAAGTTGAAATTCTGTCCAAGTAATTGCTTACGACATTGCTATAATGGAATTACTTCACAGAGTTCTGTGCAAAAGCACATAGAACACACTGACTGGCAGGAGCTACTTCTGTTATTGTATTTCACTGATGGATTTGTCGAATGCCTGCTACTTGTTAATAATTGGAATACAGTTAATTATTTATAACCAGCCTTATTCCAGAAAGAATTTAAAGCAATTTGTTAAGATATGTATGAAATAGCAAATTTCATACATAGCTTAACAAAAGAAAAACGAGTTAGGAAAGTTCAGTGGAAGCAATAATGAGTCAGGATACAAAAATCACACAATGAAGTCATGTACATTTGCTAGAGGTGTGCCAGAAACTTGACTCTAAGTTTCTGCTAGCCAATGAGAGGAATGAAACACTAGAGGTGAGTGATTCATACTATTTATGTTAAAACTGTCTAGTTGCTCAAGAAATGAACAATTCTATCTGATTATGAGATCAGAATTTTCTCCCATGAGTCTTTACAGAGAGGATACCATGTCTTTTTATAAACATGATCTCAACAGTAAACACAGAAGTTGTACAGAGGTGTTTTTACAACACACCTTGGTATCAGTTCCTGGCATCTTGCCAAAGTGCAGTTAAGTGAAAAAAGAGCCCCTGGGGCCAATGTGAAGGGTGTAAGCCCATGACTCCCAGAGGATCTAGCTCAAACTAGGGTAGATTAAAGAACTTGTAATAGTAGTTCTCCAAGGTTTATATCCATAAGAATCACAAAATATAAACAATGGGATGCTGTGCTCCTTCCTCAGAGACCTTCATTTAGTTTGTTGGGAGTGGGACCTACAAATCTTTATTTTTAACTATCACCCCTCTTTCTCTGAAGTGACTCCAATGTAGAAGCTAGGCAGACCATAATGGAAGGAACAGAGACTAAAAGTAACAAGGAGCATTATTTGATATAAATTAATGAAACATCTGGGGATATCAGCAAGAAATGATCATTTCGATTTGAAACTAATTGATCTGTAACAAGTCTTTTTGGAGTAATGTTAATACAGGTTTATTGGGCTACCCTATGAGAGAGGGTGCTCTGCTAGAAAATGGACTTGTATTTTTCTTCTTGTCCACGAACTGAAAATGCCTGCTGCATCAAAGAATGGATGGGGATAGGAAATCACTCAGAATTATTGAGTTTAGACTTCTCTTTCATTTAGTATAATATTTTTTGAAGTTCAACCATGTTGTAGCATGTACAGTACTTCATTCCTGTTTATGGCTGAGTGATATTCTATCGTACAGATATACTGCATTTTATTTACCCATTCATCAGTTGCTGGATATCAGGCAGTTGATGGGCACCATTTGACCGTTTTGAATAGTGCTGCTATGAACATTTGTGTACAAGTTTTGTTTGAATTCCTATTTCCTTTTATTTTCAGTATATATCTAGAAGCAGAATTGCTGGATCAGATCATGTTTCTAATTTTTTGAGAAACCAAAACCCTTTTAAAAAAGTATATTGACACCAGTATACTGAGGAATAACATACTTTGAAAAGCTTTCTGTACTAATTCACTTTAAGATGCTAATGTTAATTATAGGGTTAATACTGGGTTAACCCTTAGAATTAATGATTTAGAAAACTTTAACCAAAAGCTTTGTATTTGCAATAATACAATTTTAAGGTCAAGGTTTATGAAGGGGAGATATTTTTGAGAAAAGATGTCTTTTAACAGTCCTCCTCATATCATGCCATGCCAAGGATTTCCTCCTATGTTTCAGAATGCTTGTCCATTAAGGAATAAAAGTGAGTCCGACGGTCACTTGAGGACAATGTGAATAACATCTACATCATAAACGCTTGTCGATGCTCTACTGAATATGGGGTGACTCTTCTGATGTGACTAATTCAGCCTGAAAGTAGAGTTATAAAAACCAAATAGAAATAAAAAAAGAAATTTAATTTAAATTTACCTGTTTATGACCTATTAGTTTTTTTTTTATCTAATCCTTATTCCAGAAAGAGTTTATAGAAGGAGGAAAAACCAATTTTACTTTATATTTTTCTGAACTGTTTAGACGTTTACAGAAGAGTATACCACTTCAGTCTTTTGGGTATTTTAAGAGAAAATAAACATAAATTTTGCTATGATGCACAAAAATTAGCTCTAGTAATACTTTTGGAAAATTTTATTATATATGTAACACATAATATATGGACATTATAAGAAATATATTGTATATCACATATACTATTTTCATATATATTGTACTTGAACATAATACATGATATGTATTTTATATGTAAATATATATTTTAAATCTCAAGGAATATTTTTACCCATTTAGAGGCCAGTTGTAAGAGATATTTTTTTTAATTTAAAACACCACAACAAAACTGTTTAATTACATTTGGATGTAGCATTATGTGCTTTATAAAGTCTGAGTTTTGGGAAGATCACATAAGGTTTCTCATTATTATAGCAGATTGGACAGATATAAAAGACTTCTTATTCTACTTTGAATATCTATTCAAGGATAGAAAAGATAGAAATACTGAATAAATAATTTTTTCCCTAAACATGTATATGTGTGAAATCTGTCAACTACCTAATCAAAGAATTAGAAAGTCACTTTGAAAGTACAAATGAACTGAGCTTAGACATATCTGCCCACAAGCCAGATACATGGCCTAAAAGTGGCTCAACTTCCATGGGCTGTGGATGAATAAAAAGGAACCTGTGAGTAATTGGGCCCCCAAACCTGTCCCATGGCACTCATTTGTGATTCCCTTATTTGTGTAACCCTTGCTTTGCAGGTATTTCTTATATATTTAATCTAACATTTGTAGACAGTTTGTACTGAGAGAATTTTTCCAGGATATTTTAATCTATTACTGCACATTGCAATAAGTGATAATAGCAAATGTAAATGAATTCCACTTTCCCATTAAAAGACAAAGATTCTCACATTGCATTCAACACACACAATTTGGTATGAATTAACTACACCTATATATCAACATGAATAGTTCTTCACATCATATTATTAAAAATGAGTGTATCATAGCTGTATGTGTATCAGCAGGAATCAATTTCTACAATATAATGTTGAGAGAAAAAACAGAAGGATTAAGAATGTATTTTGTATGATTTCATTTACATAAAGTGCAAAAGCAAGCGGAAGCAATTAATATATTTGTATAGGTTGAGTCACATGTGATACAAATTTTAAGAAAATTAGGAGAAATTTTAATATAAAATTCAGGATAGTAGTTACATCCAGGGAAAAAGAGGGGAATGAGATAGCTAGGGGCACATATAAGGCCTCTAAACGACGGTTGGACTGGGGGCACATGGGTGGCCATTTCACTGATTTTCTTTAATTTTACCAATATATTATTCTATAAGAAAAAAAGCCCTCTTTTTTCTGTACTTACATTCACACTTAATACTTCACTTTTGACACCAGATATGTGGGTTCCCCCCCGTCACACACACATCAATTCTTCAGCTGACGCCAACTGTATCTTACAGTACAATTCAGTTCTCACACTAATAGGAGCTAGTACAGACCCCACAGATACAGGGCTCAGTCCCACAGGTTACTCCCCACTTCAGATGTCAATTGCAAGTGGTAGGTCCCCAGGTTATCCACACTGCTGTCTGACTTGGCTACAAATTGGAGGAGGTTCCCGTGACCTCCTTCTTGGATTCTATCATTTGCTGGAACAACTCACAGAACTCAGGGGAACACTTATTTATGTTTATCAGTTTATTATAATGGATATTAGAAAGGATGCAGATGAACAGCCAGATGAAGAAGTACATAGGGCAAGGTGTGTGGGAAGGGACGTAGAGCCTCCATGCCCTCTGTTTTTGTGTCTCCTTCCCAGCACCTCCATGTGCTCAGCAACTGGGTAACTCTCTGAACACTATCCTTTTGGGGTTTTATGGAGGCTTTATTATGTAGGCATGCTTGGATTAAATCATTAGCCACTGGTGATCACCTCAACTTTTAGTCCATCTCTTCTGCCCAGAAGTTGGTGGAGGAGGGGAAGAGCTGTAAGTTCCAACCCTCCAGTCACATGGTTGGTTCCCTTGCCACAGCCCCAATCCTGAGGCTGCCCAGGAGCCCCCAGGCACCAGTCATCTTATTAGCATACCAAAATAAACTTACCACTTCAGAGAATCCAAGTTTTTTTAGGAAATGTGTGCAAGGAAACAGGGGTGAAGACTGAATATATATTTCTTATTATGTATCATAATATCACAAGTATATATAATATCCAACCAAATTTTTAAAAGGGAGCTAAAAAAAAAAGAAAATTACACATAGATATATACAATATGATGTCATTTATGTAAATTTTAATAGCATAACACTTTATATTATTGGGTAAATAGATAAGTAAGAAAAATATTTTAAAATACACTGCAAAGATCAATGCCAAACTAATGACAAGGGTTGATTCAGGAAAGGGGGTATGGAAATGAGAATTGCAAGGGGATAAAGAAGGGAATTTAATGGTGTTGGTAATGTTTTAATCTTCTTTAAGTTGAAAAAAATTGGAAAACAAAATTCTAACAAAAAGCTCATGAAATGGTGAAATGCTGATGACCACTCAAAATAATTCATTGCTGTAGAGTTATCTTTTTTCATGACAACATAGAAAGCAGTTGAACCAGCAAACTACATAACAAGATTAAATTTTCAGTGATATGTCAAAGTTCATATTACCAAAGTAGCCCACATCTAAAGAAAGATTTAAAAGGGAAGGGAATGTGTGGGGACAAAAAAACCCAAAAACTTCTTCTCTAGAAAAAGACCAAACTGATAGCATGAAACCTCATGGTCTGGTTGAAACTATTTCATAATTTTCAAATTCACAAAATTTGTTTTCACTTTCAATTTGATTTAGTGGCTTAAATACATCCATGTATATATGCAAAGTGTATATATAAATATATACACACACACACTATATATATATATATATAAATATATATATACACACACATATTTACATATGTAATATATGGTATAACCATAACTGCTAAGTTATAATCAAATTTTATATATAAGCCAGGCATGGTTGCATGCAGCCATATCCCAGCTACTTGGGAGGTAGGGGGATTGTTTGAGCCCAGAAGTTCTAGCCCAGCTTTTTTATTTTTTAAATTTTTAATTATTATGGGTACATAATAGTTGTATATCTTTATAGGGTACATGTGATGTTTAGATACAGGCATACAATGTGAATTGATCAAATCAGGGTAATTGAGGTATCCATTACCTCTGGTGCTTATCATTTCTTCATGTTAGGAATATTCCAATTCCACTCTTCCAGTTATTTTAAAGTATACCCTAACTTATTGTTAATTATAGTCACTTTGCTGTGCTGTCAAATATTGTTCACTCTATCTAACTATATTTTTGCACCCATTAATCATCCCCACTTTATAACCCCTTACTGCTACCCTTCCCATCCTCTAGAAACCATCA
>RJWJ010012342.1:0-42227 GCA_004363605.1 Indri indri
GTAGGATCACTTGGCTGGATGTAGAATTCACAGTTAACAATTCTTTTCTGTCAGAATTTGAAAAATGTTACGATACTTTCTTCTGGCAACCTTTGTTCCAGATAAGAAATCTGCTGCCGTTTGAATTGTTGTTCCCCTACAAGTACCCTTTTGTTCCTCTTTGGCTACTTTCAAGATTTTTTTCTTTGTCTTTTAGTTTTCAAAAGTTTAATTATGATGTGTCTTGTCATGGATTTCTTTAGGTTTATCCCGCTTGGGATTTATTCAGCTTTTTGAATCTGTAGGTTTGTATCTTTTGTCAAATTTGGGAAGCTTTTAGCCTTTATTTCTGTTACTACACTTTCAGCACCATTATCTTTCTCCTCTTCTTCTAGGACTATGGTGATATGAATGTTGAATATTTTATTATTGTCCCACAGGTCCTTGAGGCTCTGTTCATTTTTCTTTTCAGTCTATTTTCTCCCTGTTGTTTAGACTGGGTGAATTCAATTATTCTTTCCTCAAGTTTACTGATTCTATCTTCTGTCATCTCCACTCTACTATTGAGCCCATCCAGCAGGTCTTTAAAATTGGTTATTATATTGTTCAGTTCTACAATTTCCATTTGGTTCTTTTTTATAATTTTTATTTATTTTCTGAAATTTTCTCTTTTTTTCATTACAAGAGAATTTATAATTGCTTTTTAAAATTTTTTTATGATGATTGCTTTAAAATCCTTGTCAGATAATTCCAGCATCTGATTCATCTTGGCATTAGCAAAAACTGATTGTCTTTTCTCATTCAAGTTGTGATTTTCTTGGTTCTTGGTATGATAGGTGATTTTAAAAATTATACCCTGGACGTTTTGTCAATTATGTTAGGAGACTCTGGATCTTATTTAAAACTTTCATTTTAGAAGGCAGTCATCTTGTTTAGGTTTAGCACACAGCTCTTGGCCCACTTTTGTGGGCTGTCCTTCCAAATACAACTTAATTTTTAGAGTCTTTGTGATGTTATTTTGTATTGCTTGGTTTATCTCATGCTCCTGAGGCTCCCACCTGTTCCTGCTGGTGCTGCCTAGGTTGGTGGCAGAAAGGGTCTGCCCAGGCCAGGCCTCCAAATATCTCTCAGTGGGGGAGGGGTGTGGGGAGATCCCCCTACCAATGCTCCTTGCCTTGGCTTCCCCTGTGTCTCTGGGCAGGAAAGGAAAATCTTGGCCCAGGCTTCCTAGATGGTTCTTTTTCCTTATTTCCCCTGCCTGCCTCAGCGTTTGTGGGTGAGGGGAAAGAATCTCAGGACTTCAGCAACTAAGAGGCTTCCTGGACCAGGCCACTTGCTGTTACTGGCTTCTCTTTTTCTCTTATGCCTGCCTGCCTTGCTGTTTCTGAGTGGATGAGGATACTCTCAGGCCAGTGGGAACAAATAGTCTTCCTGGGCCTGGTTCTGTTCGGCCAGTGTCTTTTGGTAGGGAGAGGAGCCTCAGGCCTGGCAGGGCAGGAAAATGCTTCCCCTGGCTGCTGCTTATGGTTAGCAGGGCTCCCAATCAGTCCCCCTTGCTGGCAGTGTTAGGCTTGCCTGATGTTGTCAGAGGGACTCCCATTTGATCCAGAAGGGAAATGAGCCTACTTGGACTGCCTTTTGTTGCTAGATTGGGGATTGGGAAACACAGGGCCTGACTCGTGTTTTCATGTTGGGTTGGGGGAGGCAAGATGCCCACCACCATGTTGTTCCTCTACTCCCGGAGTCCCAAACCAGTTTGCTTTCTTCTTAGCACCTTCCATAGTTCTCCTTTGGTTGTCTCTTACACCATTTCCAGGATTTATAGTTGTACTTTCTGGGGAGAGGCAGGAAAAAGTGGGTCTGTGCAATGCTGTTCAGTTGGGAAGTCTACATTTGCTTTTAACATCAGTTCTTGGGAGATAAAAGCTCGTGTGTGTGTGTGTGTGTGTGTGTGTGTGTGTGCGCGCGCGTAGACAAACAGGGGACAGCAAAATGACAGAGATAATATGTCTGGCATTGTAACTACCCCAATCACTTACATTTTCTTTTCTGAGAAGGGCAGACATTAAATTCAAAGGAGATAAGTGTACCATTTAGGGACCAAAAAAAATAAAAAATAAAAATCCCCACCACATATAGAGAAAAGAGGAAGATTGATGAAGCTTAAGTACAGTGAACCTCACTTGTTAGAAATGATGGGTGCATAGAAAGTCTGAATTACTGAATTTAAGAAAAACAAAAGTATATAGATTAAGACAATATGGGCACCAATAAGCAAGTTAAGTTTTTTATATTCATTATCAGCCTACATTACACAATAATGGTCTTGAATATGTTTGCTAACCCATTGTAATTAATTTCTAGACTTAGGGTTTTTAAGAATCTTTAATTCCAATAGATCTTGGCTCTAAAAAGCTACTGTTGTTTGATGGGATTGTCTTTATCTGGGATATGAATGATTTGTCAAGGCAGATATTATATCAAGGAATGGCCGTAATTTGGGATCCCCATTGGATTTTGATTCCTGGGCTAGCAAGAACACCTTAATTTTTAATTTAGCATTGTGATGCTCTACTCTAAGGTTTATGTTTCACTGTTTAGGTGATTGCTGTTTCTTGCACTGTTCCTGTTCAGCAATTGCAGAATGTGGTTTTTAGTATCTAAGTTTGTTTCTCCTTGGTTCTTTCAGGCGAAGTTTGTTCATTTCTTCCTCCTGGGATTGGGGTGGTTCCATGTAAATTGAGAATATGTGTTTACAGGTGCTAGATAATTGAGGCATTGCTACATACTGTCTTCTTTCTTCTCTACATGTTTCATCTGTGAAAATCTCATCTTCTCAATACCGCACCTCTCTGGGCCTCATCTCTAAATGAAAGAATTGAATACAATCTCCAAGACCTGGTTATGAAATTTTGGAATTTTAATGAATGAAGATTTGAGTCTTTATTAATAATGACTTTAGAGGAAAAAAATTTGATACAGCAATCCCTCTGGAAGAAACCTTGCATTGGAAAGATTTAATAGGAGGTTTGCTGAAATATACAAACTCAGGCTTCAGGTTAAAACGGAGCAATGTAAAATGCATTATTTCCTAAGAGATCTCTGGTACTTGAAATGCCACCTGCTTGGTAATTTTGTGCAACTCATTTGTTTTTATTTTTCTAAATCGTATGTTCCTTTTCGAGATGTTTACTGGAAGTGTTAATAACAATCGCTACATCTGTGGCTCCACCCTCTCTGATAAAAAATATCAAGCTTGACTCCCATCCCCTGTCTTATAAAAGAGTTTTCCCTTACTCATTATAGATTACTCTGCTAGTTTCTCTTTGAATGCTGCATCAAAGAAGATAACTTAGGTTTTTGTGGTATTTAGTGTTTTACTGTTTTCCTAAAAAGTGAATGCAGGTCAATCATTAATTGTAAATGAGTGGGAATCATGAACCCTTGTCTCAACAATTAGTGCATCCACAGAGTGATTCAGGCTCTGGAATGCCCCACTCCTCCAAAGTGCTAGAAGTGACACTTTCACAGAGGTTTGCTAAGCCAATTGGCTGATATAAACCCATCTGCAAAAACGGAAACCAAGATCCTGACAATTCTCCTTTTACTTACAGTTGTGGACAAATTTGAAAGCAGAAAGCTTGAAATACGTATTGTGATACTGTAATATACCAGTTTTTTCTTGATAAGGCCTAACATAATGTGAATCTGTGATAATTGAAACCATGTCATAAAATTAAGTGGAAAAAGTGCTTTTTATATAGCTTTGGCTTTTCCCCTTATAAATATGTGTACTTTCATCAATCCATCTATACAGTCAATGGCAGGCTTCTGATTGTCACTCATTCTGCTTGGTAATGACCACAAAATCCTAAAGAACATCCTACACCACCTCAGAAATTCTGGATGTGCAAATTAAAAGCAATTTTAATGCTCAAGACAGTGAAACAAATTAGTAAATTGTCTACCACTACAATCATTCCTACATAGGTAATATGCTTCTCAGGTGGATAAATTCAAAACGCTAATTTTCCTAAGGTAAATATGCATGATTTCATTTTGGGTGATTTGAATTAGAGAAAGATTATGACTCCGCATTGAATTTTACTATGCACCATTTTCACTTGGATGTTCCACCATCACCCCAAATTCCACTTATCCAAGTCTGAAATGGATATTTTTCTTCTGAGTGAGGCTTCCTTCCCAATTTTCCTATTTCTATGAATATCACCACTATTCTCTGAGTTGCCCAAAAGCAAAATTTGAGTTCTCTGAGAATTCTATGTCTTCTTTATTTCTTAAGCCTCTTTGTTATCGTCCCTGTCAATTCTTCCTTTCCAATACCTGTGGGGTTAGGGATCCTCACATTGCTCTCATGTCATTCTGAGCCCTCTTTATTTCCATCCTTCAGTTAGCCTACAAATAGGTACTGAACATCTACCATGTGCCAGGCACTGGAGATTCAATGGTGAGCAACAAAAGATGAGGGCCCTGCCCATAATGGTCTAGTGAGGAAGACAGACATTAACAAGCACATACAAACAAATGTCAAACTGTAGCTATGACATGTTCCACGTTCCACAAAGAAGAGATGTGAGGTGTCATAAGAGCATAGAATAGATTGATTTGATCTAGTCATGGAGGTCAGGGAAGGTAGGCTTCCCTGAAGAGGTGACGCTTGAACTGAGATTTAAAGGATGAGTAGAAGTTAATCAGATGAAGAAGAGTGGGAAGAACATTCTAAGTAGAGGTTACAGCACATGCAATGGTCTTGTGACGGGAAAGAGAATTCCACATATTGGAGGACTAAAAAGAGGCTGGGGGCTGAAGGCCAGAAAATAAGAGAACATTTAGCACAAATTGAGACTGCAAAGGAAGTTAGGGACCAAACCGTATAGCTTTACAGGGTCTATTAAAAAATATTTTTCAGCTGGGAGCAGTGGCTCATGCCTGTAATCCCAGCACTTTGAGAGGCCAAGGTGGGAGGATCGCTTGAGGCCAGGAGTTCGATAGCAGCCTGGGAAACATAGTGAGACCCCATCTTTATAAAAAATAATAAAAAAATAATTAGTCAGCCATGGTAGTGCACACCTGCAATCCCAACTACTTGGCAGGCTGAGGCAGGAGGATTGCTTGAACCCAGGAGTTCAAGGTTACAGTGAGGTAGGATCAGGCCACTGCACTCCAGCCTGGGAAATAAAGTGAGACCTTATCTCTAAAAAAATAAAAAAATAAATAAATAATTTTTTTTTATCCTATAAGCAGCGGAAAGCCTCTAAAAAGAGCCGAGTGTGTGAGTGTGTGTGTGTGTGTGTGTGTGTGTGTGAGACATGATAAGATTTGCATTTTAAAAAGATCATTCTGGTTACGTCATGGAACAGACTAGAGGGAATCCAAGAGCAGTGGCAGAGAGTTCAGTTGGGAAGCCACCGCAGTAGTCTGAGTGAAAGGTGAAGGTGGTTGGTCAGGACAGTAAGTGATGGAAATGAAGAGAAATTGATGGAGTCAAGAGATAGGAGCTAAGATCCACAGGACAAGATTATGGGTTGGCTATGGCAGGTGAGAGAGAGAATGAAGTCGACAGAAGGAGAGGGTTTTAGCTTATATAATTGAATGTGTGGCATTGCCATCCACTAGGGGAATACCAGAAGAAGACCCACTTTGAAGACAAGATAATGAGTTCAAGTTGGGGCATGTTGAGTTTGAGGCATTAACGAGGTATCCAAGAAAGGATGCCAAGTAAGCAATTGGTTATATAAATGCGAAGCTCAAAATAGAGATCTGGTCTAAAGATATAACTCTGAGATTCATCTGTGTATAGCTGTAAATTGGAATCTTAGGTATAGGAAAACGATAGAGTGAGAAGAGAAGAGGAACTGGGACAAAGCCTTGGCCAGGTAAAATAAGATGAGTCTGCAAAGAAGTGGCCAAGGAAGTGAGAGAAAACCCAAGAGTGTGTTGTGTAATGGAAGCCAATGAAAAGAGTATTTTCAGCTCATTATTACTACTAAGGAAATTTTAATCCGGGGGTTCCGGATAAAAATATTTTCAATCTGTAGTGTTTAAATGAGTGATAGAAATTTGACCAAGTCAAAGTCAACTATTTTTTGAGCACTTACTGTGTGCCAGGAACTATGCTAAGTGTTTTACACACATTAACTCACTTAAGTCTCACAGCAATTTTATAAGGTAGGTTTTAGTATAATCCTTACATTACAGAGGAGGAAATTGAAGTACAGAGAGGGTAAGTATAATAACTAGTCCAAGGTTACATAATGAGTGTGAAAGTGATGGAGATAGGATTTAAAACTACATCTATTTGAATTTAAAGCTGATTGTCTTGTTTGGAAGATTTTAAATTACACAATTCAATTCCTTTAATAGACATAGAACTATTCAAGTTATCTGTTTCTTCTTAAGTGAGTTTTGGTAGCTGTGTCTTTCAAGGAATTGGCCCCTTGCCCAAAGCTAATCCTCTTAATCAGAGTTCTACTCTAGTATGTGTCCCTCTTTTAGGAGTGTTTATTATGGAGATACTATGGAATGAATGTCCTCCAACTAGTTACTTAACCAGGGTGTTATGACAGCCATATAGAGATTTTAGAAAGTAGAAAATTATCTTAAGAAAAACCAAGTAATCAAGCAATTTGATTACATCCGTGATACTTACCTTTCTTTAAAAATGAAAAGAAATTAGAGCACTCGTAAAAAATTGTTTCTGATTTCTAAAGCTGAATCCAAAGTAACACATGCTTTCTGATTTTTCAGTTGTTTCTGAAAATGTGACGATTCAAGAAACAAGTACAACTCTTTCACAAAAAACAGATTTGACAACTCCAGCCCGAATTACTGGACTAAAACCACAAAAGAGTGCACATTCCTCTGCAGTATTGTCTAAAAGCATGCCTGTATTTGCTACTGATTATACAAGCATATCATATTTAAATATAACATTTCCACATCTGGAAACAACAACTGCACCAAAAATGTTTAAGACATCCATAGCTGAGACAGCTACACTTGCAGCAGATGTTTTATCTACTTCAGCATCTGTCACTCTGCCTATCCAGAGTACATCCATAGACACTACCACCAATTCCATGAAAATAACTAAATCTCAATCTTCAGAAAGCACAAGGACAACAAAAACGGCTGAAGCCAAGGCTACTGAGACCTTTCATCCAAATACAGCTACTAATTTCCTATCCACATTTGGATATACCAAGAATTCAAATGTATCTAAAACTTCAGCTATTGAATCTCAGTCGGCTGTTATGAAGACAACGTCTTTATTCTCAACTATTGAGTCAATGTCCATGTCTACAACATCTTGGCCCAAACACAAATCCACAGATATTTGGGCACTCCCTGTCTCCACAGCTGGCCAGAAGTTTCTTGCATCTGCAGCTGCTGAAACTGTACCTTGGTCCACCGTGGAAGAGACTTCAGCTACAACTGCTCACATTGGGACTGCATCAGCATTTCCACCTGAGTCTATGCTTATCTCCACAGCTGCTTCAGCAGATTCTGTATTTCCTAGAAATCAGACAGCATCTACATTGGCAACAACTGACGTGGAGGCAGCATTTACAGTCCATTCAGTGACTCTCCCAACTAGACCCATTGAGACCACTCCTGCCCTAGGAATAGCTGAAACAGAATTGACATCTACAAATTTTCAGGATGTCTCCTCACCCCGAGTGGAAGATGTCATGACTACCTCCATGCCAAGAAATACCTCCTCCGTGGCCCTTTCTTTCATAACATCCTTTATGTTTACTGAAATTCAGGGTGTACAGACAGTTATTGGTGCTGAAACGACACACACAGCCTTGACTTCTGGAATCACATTTGCACCTATAGAGGCTGAAACTATGCTTTTCCCCACAATCACAGGGCCAGTATATACCCAGAATACACCCACAGCTGGTGAACACATGCATACTTTGATTCCCACTAGATCGGCTTCCAAATCCAAGATATCTGAGTCAGTTCCCACATCTATAACTGATGAAGCTGCCTATCTATTCTCCACCAATGAGACCACTTGGACTTCCAGGCCAGACCAGACCCTGTTGACATCTATGAATACAACCACCATACTTACATTTGTGCCTAATGAAAATTTCACATCAGCATTCCATGGAAGTAATACAGAACATTCATCCACAACTACTAATATTATCACCCCACTGGAAGCAGCCACAGAGAGTGAGGCTACCACTACCACTGATGCTACTACAGCCAGATATACAACAGCTCTACCCAAATTGACATCTCCATGGTTTGCTAAGTTATCCACAGTTTCTGGAACCACATCTGTAACCAACATGCCTGAGTTTAAACTTACGACTTTACTTTTAAAAACCATCCCTATGTCCACAGTAGCTGCCAATGAACTTCATTCAACACCAAGGGAGACAGTTGTTTCACCAGTAGATATAATATCTACTCTTGCTGACATTAAACCAAATTTTTCTACTGAAGAAAGTGCTTCTGAGACTACACAAACAAAAACAAATGGTACAATTGCCTTTGGAGATACAACTGCCCCTATACCAAAGTCTACAACAACTCAAAGATTTAATGCTACTGTGACAAGAAAAGAAACAACTTCTCATTATCTTAAGGAAAAATCCACTATAGCAGGGGTAACTGAGGTTTCTCCATTTTCAGCAATGTTGGAAGTGACAGATGATTCAGCACAAATGGTGACAGCCTCTGTCACTGTTTCCTCTTTTCCTGATATAGAAAAGTTGACTACTCCATTGGATAATAAAACTGCAACTACTGAGGTGAGAGGAAGTTGGCTATCAACAAAATTGGTGAAAACCACACCTAAGAGTTCATACAATAGAACTACAGAAATCTTTAATTCTACGCACACCTATGCAGCACATTGGACTTCAGAGACATCTAAAGGGACTTCAACTCCATCTCCTACTTCTGGGAGCACACAGATATTCCCTGAACCCCTGGGTGCTTCCACCACAAGGATATTGGAGACCAGTTTCCCCACTAACCCTAAAGACATGACAACTATGTCCTTGTCTGCCAGTATCTTGCCTCCAAAGTCTACAGCTGCTCATTCCTCAGCAACCCTTATGCCTGTTACCCATATGTTCTCACTGCCAGTTAATGTCTCCGCTGTGGTGTCTGAGGAGATTAAGGGGACCATGTCTGAGCCTTCTACACTGGCTAGGGCTTTCTCTACATCTATGCTCTCAGATGTTTCAAATCCATCATCAACTACAGTGACCACAGCATTGGTGCCACCGTTGGATCAGACTGCTTCTGCAACCAGTGATACCATGCCTACCCACAGAGACTTGATTCATACCACTTCAGAGGCCACAGTGATCTCTGTCAGAATGACACCCACGGCAGTTCCCTCTCTGACAGAAACTCCACTCCCCTCGCTGAAAACCCCCACTCCTGTGACAGCTAAGGCAGAGACCACTCTTCCCTCCACCTCAGTTGACAAAGTAATTCCATCCACACACACTCTTGACTGCTCAAAATCTCCTCCTAACAACTTTCCTATTGCATCCTCCACTCATGTGATCTCAACCACGTCTACACCAGGAACAACTCAACCCATATCTCAAGTGGGGAAGACTTCTACCTACGCTCTCAGCTTTCCATATACTTTCAGTGCTGGTGGAGATGTTATTAGCTTGGCTACTGGCACCACAGAGACCTCTGTTGTTGATGAGATCATGTTCTCACAAACCGCTGCCAATGAGCTTACTACCTCAATAGATGGTCACATTTCTCAATCTGCCACAAGTCTTTTAAACACACCAATCTCTAGCCAATTGGTGAGTGGCACCTCTATCTTATCTTCTGACAAAGACCAGATGACCACCTCCCTGGTGAAAACCCCTAGAACTATGGAGGTGACAGAAATATCCCCATCAAAGACTTCTTTTATTTCGTATTCCCAGGGTACTTCATCCTTGGAAATGACAGATACGGGATTTTATGAGACCACAAAAATTTCCAGTCACCAAACACATTCACCCTCAGAGATTACACTTGGGACTCCACCTGATGGGAACTCAGCTTCATCTCCCACTTCCAGGAGCACACAGACCACATCTACCTTGACTTCAAGTAACACAGTAGATGTTCACATTTCAGAAATGTCTACTAGTCGTGGGAAAACAGCTCCTCCTTCACAAGCTCTGACAATCACCACTTTTTTGCCTCCTGAAAAAGAAAGCATGAGTGCCGTTTCAGTATATACTCCCAAGACTGTGGAAATGATAGTAAGCTCCACCTCAGTGACACACCCTGTCTCATACCACCAAGATACTTCATTTGTAGATACTACAACTTCCAGAACAACCAGAATATCAAATCCTGTGAACATCACCACAACTGTTTCACACTTGCCTTCACTTAGGACACAGCCTGAGGTGACTTCAGTTGCCGCTTCCATTTCTGAAAGCACACAGACTTTCCCTGAGTCCTCGTCTCTCTCCACAATCGGACTATATGATGCCAATTTTACAATGATCTCTACTGACAGGATCACTCCAGCCCTTTCTGTTCCAAATGTACCTACGGCACTTCTTAGGGAAACCTCTGGGGCAACATCCATTCCCATTTACCAGATGTCCTCATTGCCAGTTAATGTCACTGCCTTCACCTCCAAAAACGTTTCTGACACTCCCATGATACTAATAACTAAGTCTTCTAAAACGACGCACCCAGATCGTTTGAAAAGTCCCTCTATAGCCACTTCTGGGCCTATGTCTGAGATGTCCTCCATGCCAGTTAATGACTCTGTTTTCTCATCCACAGCAGTTTCTTCTGACACTTCCACAAGAGTTGGGTCATTCTCTACTCTATTGTCTTCAATTATCCCTAGGACTACTATGACCACACAAACATCTGCATTAGATATCACACCTGTGACATATGCTGAGCCTACTTCAAAAAGCACAATGGTTTCCTCTGCTCTCACTACTTCAGAAATGATAGAAGTACCTTCGAGGATCACGCCTACATCCTTTTCTTCTCCAACAGAGCCAACATTTTCCTCTATGAAAACCATTCCAACCACTATTATGGCTGGGACAGTGACTCCATTTGTAGGCACCACTCCCTCCTATCTACACAGTTCTAAGAATGCTGAAGCTATTTCCTCCATTCCAAAGACCACAATTTCGCCATTTCTGTTAACAACCCAACAGTCATCACAAGGAGATGAGGTTAAAACTCTGGGCATATTACCTGGGATTACTAACAGCTCCCTATCTGCCATGAGCAGTAGTAGAGTGGCAGCCATCACAAATACTTCTTTCAGAACCACTGTCCCTGAAAATGTGCTTTCGCCTACTCCTTCAGATAATCTTCATACTTCTTTAGATATTCAGGTTTCCACATCTTTGACTAGCTTTAATAACACTCCTGGATCCACGAAAAGTGTAAAAGACACCACCATTTATATTTCTTCTAATACAGGAAAGACGGCTTCCTTGTCAGAAAATACTTCCTTAGCAGCTGAAGTAACAAAAAGTGTCAAGTCTGTGAATACCCCTGTTTCATACCCTCCATGGATCCCATCCAGTGCAACTCCACCCTCTTTGACATCATCTCCTTATTCACCTCATAGTACTGAAGCCAAGCTCTCCACTCCAAAGACCTCTGCTCCTCTTACATCCCAAATGGTTGGATTTCCAGTTCTGGAAACAAGAATCACATCTAGTAACACCCAGTCTCTGCATATGACTTCCTGGAAGACACCCACAGCTGAAGGTTCTCAGTTTCAAATATCCACTACTACTCATGTACCTACACCCAATGAGATGGAAACAGAGACTCTACACCTTGTCCCTGGGTCTTCATCAACATTTGCAGCCTCTCAGACTGGTCTAGTATCTAGAGATGTTATGGCAATGTCATCAATTCCCACCACAGGAATTCTTCCTACCTATGGACTTTCTGAGAACCCTTCATTATCAACATCTTCAGGAGCTATCCCTACCACTTCGGCTGACATTAAGCACATGTTCGAGAAAACAACCACATCTATATCTCCTGGGGCCACACTCCCATCAAAGCCTTCTGGTGCCATTTCAGAACCTATAATCTTGAAGGCTGCTACTTCACCCATGCTGACTTGGATCTTATCTAGTCTCCCTTCAGGCCCCCCTCTGGCAACCGTATCTAATGCTCCTCATATCATAACTTCTTCTACAGTTGAGGTGTCAAAGTCCACATTTCTGACTCCTGACACAATACCAATGTATCCATTCACTAATCTTACAACACTACCTTTTCCTACTGTAAGCACCATACTCACCCAAACCACTCCTGCACCTAAAATGGGTAGTATCACTACTGGCTTCCCAACTTCTCTCCCTATGTCTATAAAAATCACAGATGACAGTGTGTACATTTCCACATCCCCTGAGGCATCATCCAGAACCACTGTGACTACCAACTCCAGGACTGTGTCTCAACCTCCATTCTTCAGTGAAATGAGTATGTCACCTTCTACAACTGACCACACCCTATCTGTTTGTTCCATGCCTCTGCCTAGCCCTACAGTAACATCTGCATGGAGCAGAATTCCAGTTACAGTAGCACCTGCTACTTTAATTTTTCCTAAGCCCACACTGGACTCCCTTCTAAATATAATCACTACCACATCCGCTGCTCCTGGAGCTTCATTTCCACTCATATCCACCAGAATGACACATCCTTCTACAACAACTGTGTCTTTGCTAGTATCTTCCTCTTTTGAGGCACCCTGGCTGGACTCCACACCATCCTTTGTATCTACGGAAGCATCAACTTCTCCTATTGCTGCTAAGTCCACAGGTACTGCTCCATAATGCGTGCAGCATATCCTTACAGATGCATGCACAATGGGCCACATGTTTTCCAAAGTGGCCAGTTCTCTGAAGGCAGAAAAGAATGAAGAAGGGCGCAGGTGTTTCTTATCTCTTCTGGACAGTGGGTACCTTGTCCAAACACAGAATTCTTTAGCCATGTTTCTTGTGTCTGCTTTATTGAAATACAATGCAAATGTATCTTTTCATTCAGCACAACAATTTCTAAGCCTCCTTTCTTCCCATTTTGTTCTCCATGTTCTGACTCTGATTCTGCCAATATGTGAACATGTGCTAGAAACTTCACCTCTTCCCAGTGAGAGGATCATATGGTCTTAGGTTTGACCATGTTGACTACACCCCAGAAAACACCAAAAGATGTCCTATCTTGCCCTTCGAATTCCTCTTATCAGGTCTCAGCCTTCTCCAATCCCCACCTCTAGTTCACTAGGAAAATTTACCCATGGCCAGGGAGTATTTGATTTTAATATTGTTCAAATTTTGAATGTTCTTGTAACTTTTAATATTCCAAAATAGAAATTTGATAGGATATACAAGAGCAAGAGGGAAATAAGGAGAGAATAACCTGAAGCAGAAAGGACGGCACAGGAAGAAAAATACAGTTATTTTCTCGGGACAAATGATCTGGTGAAATAATGTCCAGCTTGACCACTGGATGAACTGAAAATCCATTAACCAATAAAAGTGCAGAATTTGGAGGATTTGTAGAATGTCTATCAACTGTGTGGAAATCAGGGAAATGCCTAAAAAATTAAAGCAAAAATAGGATGGTAACATCCTGTTTTGCTTTTTGATATGGAGCTGAAAGAGCTGGTTCTTGACTTTAGAGTTAAATTAAGCAAAGATTAGGAATGAGACATCATTGTTTGGTTTGCTTTAATATGGAGAGCACTTTTAACCAAATTTAGAGAAGTCAATTTTTTTGAACTAAATGAATGAAATTAACCTCATTATTTTTAATTACAGTTTCATTCTACAATACTGAAATGAGCTTCTCTGTCTTTGATGAAGAGCCAAGGATCCCTATTACCAGTGTTATAAATGAATTTACAAAAAATTGGGTAAAATAATATTTTGAATATTAATGGTACATATAAACATATGTGAATATATATATACACATGACAAAGACTGAATAGATTAAAACTAGGCTTTACTTTTTTCTACCAATAATCTATTTCACAGGTAATTAGTTTTAATTTTTTTTTTTTTGCTGCAAATCTGTCTACTCTGTAAGCAACACCATGAGGATGTATGCAATCTCTCTTTCATAGTACCAATGCTGAAAGCTTTTATGGACTGTTATTATTTTCATTTGTTTATATCTGTACATTTCCCTCCACTGACACAAATTCCGAGCCTTTGCCAAATTTTCCCATTTGGGGAAAGTAGGAGAGCAGTGATAAGAAAGTCTATGCCATTGTATTTAAGTATTTTTGTTTCCTGCATTTTATTTTTTTCTGTCTCCAACACAATGAATGTTTTATTTATCCTTATATTTTTTCTGATAACAAAACTAATATATACTCTCTGTAGAAAATTCAGATACTGACATCTAAAACCCAGAAAGTAAATGTCCTTTTTAAGGCTACTTCATTTTAATAGTTTAAACTCCTCTTAATAGTTTAAGATATATTCTTTTAAATTTTTTTCAGGACATATTATAACACTGATGCATGTGTGTTCTTTTACAAAATAATTGGAATTATACTAATCATGCTATTCTTCAACTTGCTTTCTCCCCCACTTATCCATGCATCCTTGAGCATATTCATGCTGGTGAATACAGATCATACACTTTTAACAGATACATAGGATTTCACTACATGGTTTGATGCAGTATTTTTTTTTAATCCAGGCATCCATTGGTGGATGTTTGTGTTTTTTCTATTTTTTCTCTATTTAGAAACAATGCTGAAAACAATGCCCTTGCAACAGATTTTAGGGCACTTGAGTGTTTCTATAGGATCAATTCCTAAAATTGGAATTGATAGACCAAAGAATGTAAACATTTTACATTTTAATAGCTATCACTAAATGGCTTCCCGGATAGGTGATACTAACTTGCACCCCCCCCAACAATGAATGATCATATGCTTGCCCACTCTCCCTATCAGCACTTATTTTCAAATGTATATGACATGATTATAAGTGCTTTAAAATGGATGGGTGTATTAGTCTGCTCAGGATGCAATAACAAGATACCACAGACTGGGTGCTTAAACAACAGACATTTCATTCCTCACAGTTCTGGAGGCTAGAAGTCCAAGATTAAGGTGTTGACAGGGTTGGTTTCTGGTGAGGCCACTGTCCTTGGTTTGCAGATGGCCACTTTCTTGCGTGTCCTCACATGGTCTTTCCTCTGTGTGCACGCATCCTTGGTCCCTCTTCCTTGTCTTGTAAGAACGCCCATCCTATTGGAGTAGGGCCTCACCTTTATGACTTCGTTTAACCTTAACGACCTTCCTAAAGGCCTTATCACCAAATATAACATCAGGGTTAGGGCTTCAATATTTGAATTTTAGGGGGACACAATTGAGCCCGCAACAGTGGGTAAAACGTAAACTGAAAGAGTGAGTGGAACAGATGGAACTGTTGAGCCTGCTGCAATAATGAATGTAGCTTAATGATCACAGCATCCCAGGTGACTTTGCTGGGTTAAAATAGAGCAGCAGAATACTAAAACTGATTTTTTTTGTCTTTTACAGTTGAATTCTGTATTTCAGGACAGTGAATTTTCTATTGCGAATCTGACCATCCAAATTAAAAGCAGGTATGTGAATGACATCTACTGTGGGTCTGTTCCTATCCGGAGGGGTTTTCCTTTGTTTATGTCTGGGATTTCGGGGCTGTCACATTTTTCATTGCGTCTTCCTTTCTGAGTATAAATCCTCTTTGGAATGAAGAAGATCTTTGTATTATTACGGTAGGGTGGAAAGCCAATGGGAGAACAAAACAAAACAAAATAAATAGGGGAAGCAAGGGAATTAGACTGAGTTACCTCTAATGCCACTTTAATTTCTAAAATTCTATGATTCTGTGACTTAGGGAAAAAATCATGCCTTAAAGGGATGAAAGACTAGGCATGGCCAATGCACAAGGATTTATAAAGCCTTTTATATTTGGATCATGCACTTTCAGGAAATAGAAATTCCAAAGGGAACTTGAAATGTTTAAAATGATAATGTTGATTAGTCTGAAACTTGCTTGGAGCACAAATTTCCAGAGGTGATTACAGTGAAATGGGCAGGCACTGAGTGGTGTCAAGAAAACCACGGCAAAGGCAATTGGTCACCTGAGAAATACTTCCTCTACTCTTGCCCTGCACATATAGTAGTCCTCTATTAAAGGGACCTCCAGAAGAAGCCCTTTGAAAAATAGGCATGACTCTGTTAAGTCATGATAGGCTGATTTTTAAAACGCTAAATGTGACAGCCTATGTTTTGTACATTGGGATTTTGGTTTCTCTTGCACGTTCAAATATAAATAGGTTCAAGAAGATACTTATAAATGAATGGAAGTAAATTCATGGTTGGTTATTGTCTTAGTCAGTTCTGGCTACTATACCAAAAATACCATAGACTGGGTGGCTTAAATCACAGACATTTTTTTCTCACAGTTCTGGAGGCTGGGAAGTCCAAGAACAAAGCGCTCATGGGTTCAGTGTCTGGTGAGAGACCTCTTCTTGCTGTGTCCTCACATGGCAGAGAGTAGAGAGAGAGGAAGCTCTCCTGCCTGTTCTTATAAAGGTGCCAATCCCATTCCGGAGGGCTCTGCCCCACCTCCTAATACATTCACATTGGGGATTAAGCTTCAATGTATGAATTTTGGGGGGATACAAATATTCAGTCCATAATAGTAAAAGAAAATTGGAGATGTCCGTGTTATACAACATTCTTTTAAAAATTGTTTCTGTTGGTTTTCCTTATCAGAAAAGTAATGTGTGGCCATTGTAAAATCTTAGCACTTTACAGAAATATTATATATAACATGGATAGTGAAAATCTCTGAATCCCTGCCTTCCTCCACTGTTCCAGGAATTCCTGTTAACAGCTTATTTGATAAATTTCTCTAGATTTGTTTTCATGCATTTATTAAGAAAATAAAATCCTGCTCTACATAGTGTTTTACAACTTTATTTTCTTGCTTTATAACACATCATGTACATCTTTTTAGGCCAAAACATATAGATCTTGCTTATTCATTTTAATAACTACACAGGATTCTTCCGTATGTATGGGCCAAGATGTATTTATCCAATTATCTAGTGATAGACATTTGAGTAACTTCCACCTTTGTATGTATATTTTTATGCACCTTTGCTCGTACCATTATGGCATAGATTCCCAGAAGCAGAATTAATAAGTCAAAGGCTTACCAGCATTTTGGTATGCAAATAATAATCAAGCTCATTCAAAGTGTCCCTTTGGAGCCTTAGCTCTATTTGAATTCCAAGCTGGGAGGATTCTACTCTTCTGCCTCAGAGTTGTCTTTCTCCTGTTCTTGTGCTCTGTGTATTTGGTATTATATTTCATTTTTCTATAATTTTGAATTGCTTTTGATACAGAGACATTTCGGAAGAAGAGATGGCCATGGATCAAGCTATTGTAAGTAATTTTTCAAAATGAATCTACTTGTGACCCTTGCTATACCTGATTAGATGTAAGTAAATAGCTCTTCCACCCGAGTGTATGTTATCAGGCAAGGCTCAGTTGTGACAACCGAGGGTCAAACTGCATTGCTTTCTTTGGTATTGGCACAAGAACCCATCAAGAAAACCATCTCCTGCTTTTCTGAACTATCCATGTGGCAGTTTTTCAAGGCACATTTTGTGGTCTATGGGAGTGTGAAATGACTTGGGGATTGTAAGTGGTAAGTGGAATTTCTTGCTTGTAGACATCTTTCAAAAAAAGCCTGGCTTTTCCAAGAGTGACACAATTGTTTGCAAGACTGGCATTCACACAATAAATCCACCCTCTGTGCGTATAGATTTGAAGTCAGAGTGTGACAAAACAATCTCTTGTCATCCTTGCCCCAGTTTTCAGCACTTATTCCAGTCCCTCAAAGCTTTACAATGGTACATTCTAAAATGATTAGTAAGCACACAGCTTTCAAGGTATTTAAGTACAAGATAACTATTTTGACTATACAAAATACAGTCAAGGCTACGATCCATTCCAAATTATCTGCCGTCATTTAAAATACTTTCTATAAATAGCTGAGTCAGAATTTTAAGATTTAACACATTAGAGATAGCATGATGTAACTAAAATTTCTGTCAAATAATAGGTGTAAAAGCTGTTTGGTGATAATGTGGTCAAGTTTCTTGGGTTGGAACCCCTGCTCTTCTATTTCCTGACTATGAAAACTCGGGCAACTTAATTAACCTCTCTGTGCCTCAGTTTCCTCATCTGTAAGATGAGGGCTGTTGGAAGGATAGAATGAGATAGTTTATGTTAAGCCTTTACCACAGGGCTTAGAACATAGCAGATGTTTAGCAGTGTTTACTATTGTCACCATCATGTTAATATCCAGATCCAGAAGGCTTAGATCCTGCTCTCAGCTCTGTGACTTGTCAGCTGTGTGATACTGGGCAGATCATTTAACTTCTCTGAGACTCAGCTTCCTTATCTAGAAAATGGGGTGACAATGCCTGCATTGCCCATCCTACAGGGTTGGTGTGAGGTCTAAATGCGTTGATGTTTTTGAGGGTGGTTTGCAGATGGCAGTGGGTTACATAAATGTAAGACATAATTATAATTGTTGTTAACAATAAGCCTTGTACTCGATTGTGACATTTGTTTAAAGATTTCAGTGACTATGTACTTTTCTTTTGCATTAGTTGGAACAGAAAGAAGGGCAAGGAATGGCTACAATTTCCCATGTACTGTACAGGTAGGAGCTGAGTTTATTCATAGCTGGTACATTTAGTTCTGATTTTCATTTCATTTAATTCCGTATGTGCAGCCTGTCGGTCAGAGTTGTCAGAAGGAGATCAAAGTACCCAGTGGTTATTTTACAGATGCTGTAATTGGGCTCTTGCCTTCATTAAATAAGCTATTTTGTTTGGTCACAGCATAGCCTAGCAGCCTGTCTGCTGCCTCTTTGTAGTGAAGAGAAAATGGGGTCCAAAGTGGTCATAATTTGGGGATGGGGGAATAAAGTGTTTGTTGTGGTCAAAAAGGTTCAAAAAATACTGAGCAGGGAAGTTGAAAAACAAAAGCAAACAGAACAACATGGAAAGCAGCCTTGGTTCTGTTTAGACTTGTGGTCCAGTTCCTCCTGGAACACTGGCTATATTATTGCTGTGCTTGATGTACATCACGAAGGGCATACAGCCAAAGAAGGTGCATGAAGAGGGCACCAAAATGGAGTAGAGGGTCTGTTGCAAGCAAGAGGAGAGGTTTAAAAAGAAGAGCCCTCTTCAGACTGGGAAGCTAAGAAGTGACAGGCTCCAAAGGAAATGGGCAGCATGCACAGGGACTTCACCAAATACGGATCAGGGGAGGGGGAGGCATGACTTAGATTGGACATAAAGAGAAGTTTTGAGTAAACACGGGTATTAATACATCTAACTTTCAACACTTGGTTGGAAACTTAGCAAATGTATTCTTTAAAGAGCTGTATCTACAAATGGAAATGGGAAAAAAAGGGTATAGGTAAATTTGCAAATCTGAAATGTGTTCCTTAATGAAATATTAAAGGAATTTAGAATGTTGGAGGACCTCACTATAGAGGACGAGGTCAAAAACAGCCCAATTCTTTTATAACCTATCTATTCGTGGACAGAAATACTGGATAGGTCTTTGTGACCATGGAAAATGTCATCACCCTGAGGCTCAGTTCTCTCATCTGTAGTGTGGGAATAATAATAGCACGACCTCATAATGTTGTCGTGAGGATAAAATGAAGCAAAACATGTGGAGCATGAGCTTCACAAATATTAGCTCTTATCACTACTATTATTCTATTATAGAAATACGCCTTCTGCAGCACACTTCTTTATGGACTAACTGAGCATGTGCCTATTTGCCTTATTTCAAAAATGATGGGTAAATTGTAGACCGGAGAATAAAAGGTTGTCTCTGAAATAATAAATCCTGAGTACTCCATCTTCTCTATTAATTAATACAAACTCCTAGAGAAGTCTCACGGCCAGCCAATTTCAACACAATGCAAATATTGCCAGCCATTCTTTTGAAATAGGTTTTGAATTGTCTGTTTTGGACACGAGAAAATTTATCAGAAGATTTCAATATCAAAATTTCTTCCATCACTTCTTAAGAATTGCCACTTAATAGCTTTAAAATGTTTGACATTTATAAACTACCAGTTAAGTCAGCTGTACAGAATTTCAGCACCACAAGCGAAGTTGCCCTCTGTTGATAAAACTGCTACATTTTTATTTTTTGCTCTGTTTTTTAGCTGTGTCTGTCAGGTCATCATAAAGGCCAACTCTTCCTTAGCACCCACTGAATTGATTAGCAGGATCGAAAGTAAAATACTTGGCAACTTCACGCATGGAAACTTCACTCAAGCTCAATTGACGTTATCAGTAAAGTCTGAACATGTTGTGGTGAAAAAACTAGGTAATTTTGGGGGGTAGAGGGTATTTCAGTATGAATTTACTCCCCTTATAAAACTCATAATGCATACGTGGTAAGGGATTCTGAGTTCAGAGAGAAAAGAAGTCACCTTTATGTTCCTTTCTACATCCTCAATACCCACTTGACCTTTCTACCTCTAAGAGCTTATGAAAGAACAGAGTGCTGGAGGGGCTACCAGAGACTGTTAGTTGGCTCTGGCTATTAGCAGAGGCCAGACCATCAATGGAGTGGGAGGATTGGCTCTCTTGCATAAAGGCCCAGAGACCTGAAGAGCTTCCTCATTACACACAATAGATGCCCAATAGATACTAGCTAATTTATTGATTGATTCAGCAATCTTATTCATCTTGGCAAGTGATCTGGGAAATGTCCCAGATTTTTCTCATTGGCATTTTCAGATTAGCAAGATCTTAATGGTAAAAGAGAAAGGCTACCAGGCCACTCTATCTCCTTCCTATTGCGGCTTTGTTCCTTTTCCCCAGTAGACTGTAGTATAACATTGAGCTCACCCAGATAACACACATGGGCATTAGAATGCACAATCCTTGGCAACAGACTAATTAAGTAGCAGAGGGCAGGCTGTGATTGTGCAAGGGTGAGAGTGAGATGGGAAGCAGAGAAGTGTTGAAGCTACAGGGAGAGCCCACCATGCAAATGTCGCTGATGAATGCGTCCTGAGAGTGCTAGAGGAAGGCACCTTTCACCCTCACTCGAAGAGGAGACTGGAGTCACTGGGCAAGGCTGGCCGGGCCACTTCTTGGGCCACTCAGTCAACACCTGAGCGAAAGACTTCTGGAATCAGGGTCATGCACCTGGTGGGTCCTCAGTAAAAACTGGGAACTTATCACATAGCCTTAGCCCAGGTCACACTTTGCTTAATATCACAATGCCTGGCAGCAAAACCTTGCCCTAGCAGCCCTCTGTGGAGGAGTTTACCCTATACCTCAGCACCAGTACCAGAAACAGTGGTCCCCTGTATATATTGGTCATGTCAGATACACTGAGTGTACTAAAACCCAATCCACCCCAGAGTCCATTAGGAAGGGAGGGGCCTTCCAGAGTCTGCCTACAGTCTCCTGTCTTTGTACATCAAAGTGATAATAGGGTGTACCTCAGAAGCTGGGTAATTGGTAGGTGGTATCTTTTGACTTTTTACTTTATACCCCTTTGTGTGGCTTGAATTTTTTCAATGCATATGCATTCTTTAAAGCAAAACAAAGCAAAACAAAAAATTCTCCTGTCAACCGGTGGTTTTAAATGAAAAGGACAAAGCATGCAGTTACACTGGGTGGCTTATTTTTTTTTTTTTTTAAAGACTCCATTTAATGCTATCTTCAATGAAGCCTGGTTTAAAGGGCTTGGCAGAAAAAGTTTCCTCTTTTATTTCATGATGTTTATGTGCAGGGTAATAATGATGTGCCATAATGGGTGTTCATGGTACTTTCAGGTGTCTCTTGCCCTTTAAAATGTGCATACATTTTCCCTGTAGATCCAGGAAAGTGCCAAGCCGATGAAACAGCCTCTAAATACAAAGGGACATATAAGTGGCCATTAACCAACCCTACGGAGACAGCACAAACTAGATGCATAAAAAATGAGGATGGAACCGCCACAAGAATCTGGTATGTACCGGCCGAGTTCTAATTGCTGGTTCACATACACAAAGATCTGTTCAATCAGGGCCATGTTTCTATGCCGTTTGCCTGAATATGCTCTCTCCCTCCACCTGTACTGCCAGTCTTTCTTTCTCTCGCCTTTTGGACCTACTTAAATGTACACATGCAACAGAATAAGAAGAATTTTCAAGAAGACAAAGGAGAAGACAAAGAAAAAAAAGTCACCTACAACCCTACTGCCTGAGCACAGCTGTTTTTAGGTTGGCATATTTTTTCTTTCTTTTTTTTTTTTCATTATCCTTTCTTTGTGTGCCTTTAAGTTTTATGTAGTGGTAATCACTGCACTCATATCAATAATGTGATTTGCCCTTTCAACTCAGTGGTTTATCAAACATTTTCCATGTTTTACATTCATCTTCTTAATGATCATTTCAAAAAATGACCTTGGAAACTATCTAGTTGATGGGCCATAATAATTTACTAAATCATGCTTCTATTGTTGACTTTATCATTTTCCTTTCTAAAATCATCAGCCCTCTTTTCTTACTCTCTGCTGTTAATGGTTTATGCCATTACCTTAAGTGGATAAGACCGGGGGGCAGCAGGTTTTGACAGAGGCTTAAAAGCACTCTTTCAGAAAGCAATATTGAGGACTGCATCCTACCTTTCCCCCCTTACATCTCATCAGCCGGCAAGTCATGCAGCTTTGATGGTCACAGTTAGAGCACACATTTAGCCTTTCCTTTCTAACCCCACTGCCACTACCCTGGTGGAAGCCCTTCACTATCTTTTGCCCACTATTAGAGCAGTATCCTTGCCCTCTCACTGTCCATCGCTGCCCATCTATGTGCCACACTGCTGCCAGCATGATTTTCCTGAAGTGTGGCTGTCATCATGCCACTGCTACATTGCCTCAACAATCAAGTCCAAACCCCTAAATACAGTCCTCCAGACTGCAGGCTCCCTTTCCTGCTATCTCACTCAGCAATCTCCCACCTTTTACCATGCGCTCTGGTGAAAAAGACCATTTGCTGTTCTGGACTCAATGGGCTCTTCCTCGTGTCTTTTTCTCTGCTTATACTGTTTGCTCTGCTTGGGGTGGAGAGGGTTCTTTATCTCTGTCCTTTCAGCACTCAGCTCAGCTTAAATGTGGAAAATAAGTTCTCCTTGCTTGGTGGTTTGATAGATTCAGTTCTGTTTATACAGCTTTTCATCTCTTATTTGGCCTAATGGTAGAGCACCATTTACAGTCTTAAACCATGGAATCACAGGCTCCTGGGGGGAGGACTGAGGCCCTGTCCTGTTTGTCTGCGCTCCCTATTACCAGTCCTAGAACACAGTGGGTATTCAATAAATGTGTTAGCTGACTTGAAATAAACCTGGCTGAAATGGATGAGGCATGGGGGAGGGTGGATAACGAGGGCCTTGAGTAACTTAATAACTGAGATAGAGACAGCATTCCAATAGGAATTTCCCCTAAAAATAGGGATAAAAAGGGAACATGAGGGTAAGAAGTCATGTCTGAGGGGGCAACATTTCTGCCTTGACTCTTGTTCAGCTGGACATTGCCATGCCCCATTCCTGGCTCTCTTGCCTGTTTATCCTCCCCGCATGTTGACCCTAGATTGACTTGCTCCCTAAGAGCAAAGTTTTCTTCAATTTGCAAAGAAGCAATGGCTTCCCACCTTTGCTATCTCTGCCAGGAGTCTGGGAACAGGTGAGGGGAAGACATGCCAAAGATACACCTATTCTTTCACCATTTGCTTTAAGACTATCCCTGCTTCATCCTCCAGTGAGAAAGCTCTCTCCTCTCTTTTTCAGTTCAATCAGCCTCAACACGGGCAAAGCTCAGTGGGAAAAACCAAGGTTCGAACAATGCATATTGCTTCCAGAACTCCCTGACAAGATTGTGGATCTTGCTGATATTACCATAAGTGATGGTAAGATTGTTTTGTACACATCAAAGAAATCATGGGACCACAGTTAGTTTGCCTACTGGACTTAAAACCAGAGTACAGTCCAGGGGTGGAGAAACTTTTCATGCTGGAGGGCCGCTTTAATTTAGCTGTAATCAAATAAGGCCACATTCGAGAAACTTCAGTTAGATATACTTAAAAATGTATATTATTTTGTAAAAGTCTAACTACTATGTACTTAATAATTTCAAAAAATGAAAACTATTTGTTAATTTTAAAGTTAAACCTTTAAATGACTTTGTTATGTCTGCTTTTTGTTGGAAAGCATTTGAATATTTGGTTACAGCATGGAGGTCCGCAGTTTCAGCTGATCCTCTAGATGGGCATCAGTCATTTGTGACCTTAAGGACGTCTTGATTTGGGTTAGGTAGGAGAATGTAGATTGGCAGCAATAAGTGGTTAAAAAGCAAGAAAGCATTTTTCAGGCATGCTGCCGAAGGCATGGATATTCTGCATTTTTTCATATTTCGTTTGGATCTTTCTTAGCATCAGAAAATGACTTTAAAATGTAATCTACTGAGAGCTTAATCAATTCCATCTGTAGTTCTTTAGGTGCCTTGGTGATATCAACTAGGTGAGGCTGAAATGCTAATTTGAATATGATGTCATGATTCTCAAAGTCAGTGAAATTTTCATTGTAATCTCCAATTAATAGGTCTATAACAGCTGCGTATTCTTCAGATGATTCACATATATCATCCTGCTCATCAATGACCTTTGCTAACTGGGGAAAACGTTCATCTGAAATTTCCTTTTGAAGAAGTGTTTTGAAAAAAAGATAGCTTTTTTCAAAATGGTTGGATTTTTTCCAACATATCATTTATAGACTTAGTTTTACCTTGCAAAGAAATATTCAAGTCATTTTGGTTTGACATATCACACAGAAATGCTGTATTCCTACAGAAATCTTCTTTCAATAATTCACATTGCTGATTCTGTTCTTCATAAAATTTAACTATCTGTTCTTACAGAAACAAAATTTTGGCTAACACCTGTCCCTGCAATAGCCAATGCACCTTAGAATGATAGGGCAAATCCACACTTAATGCCTCATTGTTCAACTTTAGCATGTTGACTGATGATGCCGTGTTGCATTTGCACGAATATAGTTAACAAAATTTGTTGCAAAGTGTCACTTAAATTTATACTCCCACTCGTAAGGCGTGAAAGTGTCCATTTGAGAACACTTTCACTGACACAGCATGGTATCAGACTTTTGGATCTTTAGTGATTTGATAAGCAAAAATTGATATCTCAATGTAGTTTAAAAACTTTTTAATGAAGGTATTCACATATAAAATTTATAGTCTGGATGTGCCACAGTTTACTCATCCATTCACTTACTGAAGGACATCTTGGTTGCTTCCAAGCTTTGTCAATTATGAATAAAGCTGCCATAAACATTCATGTGCAGATTTTTGTATGAATGTAAGTTTTCGACTCAGTTGAGTAAACAACTAGGAGTGAGATTACTGAATTGTATGATAAAAGTATGTTTAGTTTTGTAAGAAGCTGCCAAACTGCCTTCCAAAGTGGATATGCCATTTTGCGTTCCCACCAGCAATGAATGAGACTTCCTATTGTTCCATATCCTCCCCAGCCTTTGGTGTTGTTAGTGTTTTAAATTCTGGCCATTCTAATAGGTGTGTAGTGGTATCTCATTGTTATTTGAATTTGCGATTCCCTAACGACATATGATGTTGAGTAACTTTTCATATGCTCAGTTGCTATATCTGTATATCTTCTTTGGTGAGGTGTATGCTGTAGACTCATGTGTGTATGCTCCCCAAATTTCTATGTTGAAATCCTAACCCCAAAGTGATGACATTCGGAGATGGGGCCTTTGGGAAATGATCAGGTCCTGAGAGTGAAGCCCTCATGAATGGGATCAGTGCCCTTATGAAAGAGGCCCCAGACAGCTCCTTTGCCCCTTTCTCCATGTGGAGTTACAGCGAAAAGATGACTAAGAACCAGGAAGTGGGCCCTCACCAGACATCAAATCTGTTTTCCTTATAGACAACTTTGTCAGATGTGGCTCTGCTGCATAAAATAGGTCCTTCCCACGTGATGAATTGTTGGAAATTGAGGAACCGGCATTCCAGTGCCTTGAAGAAGGGCCAGGGAATTTGAAGCATGATCTTCTCAGACTTGTCTTCCTTGCAGAAGACGCAAGTTTGAGATCCTTGTCAGGAATTAGAAAAGCAAGCACAGCTCTGATGATTCCTAGATCAGAAATCATGAGTCAGGGCAATAGGGAGTGTTGCAGCTTGCAGCGAGTGGGTGGAAAGACAGAGAGGTTCTGAGTTTCACGCTGACCTCCCTCCTTCCAAGTGACACATTTTCTTTAGACATGCTAATAGAATTTTCTCTTGTGGAAGAAAAAGTAACAACAGCATAACGACAACAAAAACACTACATTGAGTTGGGATTTTTAGAAAATTGACTGTCAGAAGTCATTTTATAAAAAAAAAAAATTACTGTGGAGTAAGAGAACAGTTGTTTGGTGATTGTAATGTATATAACCGAAAAGTAAACTATCAAGTTTATTAGCTTTGAAGGAATCCTTCTGTCCTCCTTGTAAGTTAGGAACTTAATGAACAATGAGTCCAATATAAAGGAAAGGAAAATGTATTCACGTTGAAACTATTTTCTTTAGCTTTCAATCTTGCTGACAGGCATTAGAGATCTTGGTTCGAGAAGAGCTCTTCACTTCTCCTACCTAAATGCTCATTTTTCTTAACTCCTTAATATAACAGGGTTAGAAAAGTTACCCTTATTTCAAAGTCCTTTGGGTTCTCTCCTGTGCTCAATTTCTGTTATCTCCATGATATTAAAGATGCATCAGGCTCTAATGAAGTTGGCTAGAACTTTTCACAAAACTCTCTCCTGTCTGTGTCCATCCCACGATCAGGGTAGGATAATGAGTGATTAAGAGAAAACAATGTAATTCCCAGGAGGTCAGGTACAAGGATCGCAAAGCACAGCTGTTCTAACCCCCAACACTGTGGAGAAAAGGGACAAAGGCATAGATGTTGTAGCAAAAAGTGATATTGAAGAACTCAAGCTTTGGAGTCAGAGGTGGGTTAGAATCTCAGTGTCTTAATTTCTTAATTTGTAGAAAGGGGATAATATGAGTACCCCATGAGTAATATAGGGGTTATTGTGATGAATAAATAAGAAAATGCATGTATAATGCCTTGCTGTTGCATCTTGTCTCTAAAATGCCCACCAACCTATTCCCTCCTTGTCAATAGGGAGTTGAATCAGGGCTGGCTTGTGAATGTTTAGCCCAGTAGAATTTGGCAGTAGTGACAATGCCAATTATGGGACTAACTTTTAAGAAGACTGAAAGTTTCTGCATCCTTTCTCTTGGTACACTCTCATTTGGGATGCTTCCTTTCAGAACCCAGACAGCATATTGTAAGAAGCCTAAACAGTGATGTGCTGAAAAATATTTAACAATTAGCTCTACCCAAAAAAAGGGTACCGATGTGTAGCATTTGCCAATTTTCATGATGTAATACTCCCTCCATGGCTGAATACAAACTATCACGTATAGTCACTGAATTAAGAAGTCAGTAAGAGATGCACACACAGATACAATATATGTAAATAATCACAAAAACATAGATCAGTAAAATACAGCAAAATAACTAGATAGTGATGAGTTTCGAGAATCATTGTTTTAATATGATTTATTTAATTGTAAGTTTATATAATTTAATTTTTAATAATGGCTGTATTTAACAAGCAGCTCACAAAATTCCCCCACATTTACTAATTGGTTCTCACAAGCTGGTACAAGCTGTCTCCAGTACATCACAAGCTGGATCCACCACACCACTGAGCCCAAGCCACTGGGGGAGGCCATATGTAGGGAGTACAGCCAGCAGCCCCAACTGACCAGTCTAAGGTCAGCATCCAGTGCAAGCCATGCAAGTGAGTCCTCTTGGACTTACAGCCCAGTCTAGCCTTCAGATGTGTTGAGCCTTAGCTGCCATTTGACTGCAACTGCATGAGAATCCCCAAGTGAGAACTGCTCAGCTGAGCCTAGTCGACACATAGAACCATGAGAGATAATAATAAATTGTTGCTTTAAGCCATTACGCTTTGCTTGATTTGTTATGCAGCAATACATAATTAGAACACTGGCTCATAGAAGTTGTTCAATAAATAACAGTATTATTTTGATTATTGAAATTACTGGCAGATCAATTGTTACAGTATTTCAAGCAATGGAGATCAATTTATCCTACAACTAATAGAGGAGGATTCCTTCTGTTGCTTTCGCTTGGGGACCTGAAAGTTTTACAGAATGAGTATAATTTATCTTGAATTTTCCTGAAAAACTATACAACTCCAGATGAAAAGTCTATAATTACTTTCCACAGTATAGTCTCCCATTGGCCTGTTGCTTACTTTCATTCTGCCACAGCAGGGACTGCATGAAGTGAAGTCGCACCACTGAAGCCCAAAGAATCATAACTAGGCAGCTCTGCCTATTCCATTTTCAACAAAGCCTGAGCAATTAATAAGAGCAGTAGAACTATCTGTGAATGAGCTCACTAGCTTTTTATTCCACCCCTAGTATTATTGTTTCCTCAGTTTCTTTAGCTTACCAGAAGCTAGATGTTAACAGGGACAAAATATTAATTGAGAAACCATTGCAACTTTGTTCAGTCTCCCCCTCCCTCCCATCTCCCCAGGGAGAACTCCATCTTTGCTAGCTCAGTTCCTATGTAAGCTATTATTGGGCAGATTGGAGTAATGGTTAAGGAGGAAGGAATTGAGAGGACTTCAGTTAAGACTGTTTAATTTACATTGATGAGGACAGAGAGCTGTTTGCAGGAAAAAAAAAAAAAGAATAAAGCCAAAAAAAAAAAAAATGAGGGGGAAATGAGAGAAAGAAAAAAATAGCCTGTGCAAGCTTTGTTGGGAGTAAAGTTGTGGGGAGCTTGGGGTAGGAGAGAGATGTGGGGAGATGCTGACAATCGTGGAGGACATTGAAAGAGAGGGAGAGACAGAGTGAGAGAGAGACAGAGAGACAGGGAGAGAGAGAGAGAATTTCATGCGGAATTATTTTGTTTCCCCAGAGTTGGTTATGTGTAATATAACCTGGGTTAAGTGTGTTATGAGTGTAACCTCTCTCTGGAATTTTTCTTAACAGATAGTATTTTCAAATTATTTTCCTATGTATTTTGGTTACTGGACTCGAATGTGAGTGCTTTAAGCTAGGAAGACGCCACACGGAAGCTCAGCTTTATATGTTTTATACTGAAATGAAATCTAATTTGTGTTGTATTTATTTAACTAATCTCTTAACTTTAAAAGTGAGTGATGATGCAAACAAAACAGCTATTTTTAAAAAAAATTATGAAACAATTAAGAACATTTGAGCACCAACTGGATATTTGATGATTTTGAATATTATTGTTAATTTTCAAATTTAATTTTAATTTAATTGGTATTGTGGTTGTGGCAAAAGTTCTTTATTCTAGAGATACATACTAAAGTTCTTACAGATGAAATGATACAATGTCTAGGAATTGTTTTAAAATAATCTGGATTTGGGGAAAAGGTGGGTGGGAGTGTAGATAAGTAAGATTCGCCATTCATCGACACTTGTTGAAGTTGGGTGATTCATGAGAAACATGGGATTCATTATACTGTTCTTTCTACTTTTGTGTGTACTTGAAAATTTCCATAATAAAAAGTGAAGAAAAAGTGGGCGAGTTAATGTCTATTGTTCTTACTCCCTAGGAAATCTAAATTAATTGCTTTTTATTGCAATGCAGTCCATATTTGCTTTTTTCTGTGGGTTGATGGTTCTTGACAGGAAAATGTAATCACCACCCTTGATTAAGAAAACATAGACTGAGTGTTTGCTGATATTCAGATATAGGTGGGATCTACTTAACTCAATCCCATACTAAAAAGTCATAACTTAATTAGAATCGAATTTCAAGATAATTCTTCAGTGACAAAAAGATTTCCCTGGTACATTTGAAAAAGGATTTAATGAATAAAAAGTTGATTTGTGTGCTACTTTCTGAGACTACATCTATTGTAGAAACTGAGGGCCAACACTTTCCTTCTATAAATTGGGTCACTGTGGCATGTATTTTTTTTTTTTTTTTTTTTTGAGACAGAGTCTCACTGTGTTGCCCGGGCTAGAGTGCCGTGGCATCAGCCTAGCTCACAGCAACCTCAAACTCCTGGGCTCAAGCGATCCTTCTGCCTCAGCCTCCCGAGTAGCTGGGACTACGGGCATGTGCTACCATGGCTGGCTAAGTTTTTCTATATATTTTTAGTTGTCCAGCTAATTTTTTCTATTTTCAGTAGAGATGGGGTCTCACTCTTGCTCAGGCTGGTCTCGAACTCCTGAGCTCAAATGATCCTCCCGCCTCGGCCTCCCAGAGTGCCAGGATTACAGGTGTGAGCCACCGTGCCCGGCCGTGTGGCACGTATTTTCATTGCACTGTGGTGAAGGCAAGGAAGTAGAGCAGCATGGCACAAAAGTAAGCAATGCAGCTTTTATGTTTCAACTTCCTTTCCCCAGAGAATGCAGATGATGTTGCAGAGCACATTTTAAATTTGATAAATGAATCCCCACCACTGGGAGAAGAAGAGACAAAGATTGTCGTTTCTAAAGTATCTGATATTTCACAATGTGATGAGATAAGTATGAACCTAACTCAGATTATATTGGAAATAATCAGTACTGTTTTGGAAAAGCACAATGAGTCAGCCTCTGATCTGCACAAAGTAAGCAATGAGTAAGTATTAGTACTTTGGTTAAAAGAAATTATTTCATGAGATTTAAAATACAGTTAGCCCTCCCCTCCGTATCTGTGGGTTCTGCATTTGTGGATTCAACCAATTTTGGATTGAAAATATTCTAAAATAAATTGTGTCTGTACTGGACATGTGCAGACCTCTTTTGGTCATTATTCCCTAAACAATACAACAACTATTTACATAGCATTTATATTAGGTATTATAAGTAATCTAGAGATGATTTAAAGTATACGGGAGGATATGCATGGGTTATCTGCAAATATTAATACTATTCCATTTTACATCAGGGACTTGAGCATCCTCACATTTTGGTATCCACAGGGGTCCTGGAGCAAATCCCCCACGGATACTGAGGCATGATTGTTTAGATTATTAATTTCTTAAAATACAGTCACTACCAATTTTAAAGGTCAGGTAGTTACACATTGAAAGCTCTGTTAGTATGAGGCAATGGGGTCATTTTACTCAAATCCCAGTTGTAAAAAAATGCATTAAAATTTTAATCGAATCTCAGTGATAGCAACTTTTCAAATAAATAGTTACCCTAATCCAAACCCTCAATCTACTTCCCCAACCCTGATGCTCCCCCAGTGTTCTGCATTTCTATAATGTGCATCCAACCAATGCTAAAGCGAAAAACTTGAGAATAGTGCAAGTGACCTCCCTCTATCTCACAGCCAATCAAGAACCAGCTCTCATATGAGGCCCTGTACATTCATTTTTTAAATCCCTTAAGTACTCCAGTGGAATCCATCTACATCTCTCCATCTCCACCATTCCCCCACCCTGTCCACCTCAGTTTCAGCCCCATATCTTTCACCTGATTATCTACAATAACTTTCTATTGGTCTCTCTGACTCTGCTCTTGGCGCTATGTAGGTCACCTTCTACATAGCAGCCACAATGATCTTTCAATGTATTAATCAGATCGTGTCATTTTCTTGCTTTTGAAACCACTCAGTGGCTTTCCATTATATGCAGAATAAAATCCGAACTTCTTATAAGGACCCATGAGGCCCTGCAGGATCTGGCTTGACATACAAGAATTTCATTTAATTTTCAAAACTATCTTTTTGAAAGTGCTAGTATTACCTCTGACATTGCACGTGCACCGAAGCGAGATTATTTTATCTGCCCATACAGTTAGAAATTAGAGGAGCCGAGATTTAGACCTCAACCTGTCTGATTCCAAAGCTCTTATCTAGTAATTCCTAAATGATATAAAGATAGTGATTAAAACTCAAAGGAAAGTCTTACAATGAAGAAATCTTCTAAGGAGGATGGATTTTACCTTTAAAAGGTAGAAATGCTCTTCTTCGCGGTTCCTTGCAGAATTCTGAGGATAATTGAGCGTGCTGGCCACAAGATGGAGTTTTCTGGAAGGGCAGCAAATCTGATGGTGTCCGGGTTGGCTTTGGCTGTGCTGCGGGTGGACCACACATTTGAAGGCATGACCTTCAGCATTTGCACCTACAGAGAAGGCACAGACCCTGAGGTGAGTGCAGCTCAGGAAACTGAGAGGCAATCAGCCAAGCACTGTTTCAAGTCTTCATTCATTTACTCCTTGGGGAGGGAGAGAGGGCACTCTTTTAAGGTTTTGTTATTTTTTCCCCCTAATTTATTTATTTATTCTCTTTCTTTTTTAAATTTCAGAGTATTATGGGGGTACGAACATTTTGGTTGCATATAATCCTTTGCATCGCCCAAGCCAGAGCTACAAGCATGCCCATCCCCCATACAGTGCACTCTGCACCCATTAGTTATGAGTTTACCCATCCCCACCACCTCCCTCCCAAAATACAAATACCCCAGGGAGGATTATAGATAGCCCTTAATAGGCTAACACCTTGATTGGAATGGTGTCTGTGAGATGTGCAATGATACCACGTTTGGCCCTGTGGCCTGAAATAATCTTAAATGTCAATATATTATTGGCTACCATTTATGGAACACTTACTATATGTTGGGCATTGTGCTGCTGTCTCCTTTGTATGGATAAGGAAACAGAGAAGTTAAGTAGTTTGCCTAAGGACACACAGCCTAATTAATGGCTAAGCCAGGATTCAAACCTGTCTGGTTGCTTTTAAAGTCTGGCCCCTTTCCACAATATCATACTCCCTTAGCCTTTGGCACGCCATAGGCCGCCAACCCTGATCAAAGCAATTTGGGAGACTAGATTTTTTTTTACAGTTAAAAAAATTATAAAACTTTACATATGGGAAAATCTACAAATCCTAGGTATGCATTATCTGAATTTTGACAAATGCATGCATCTGTGTAACCCAAACCCTTATCAAGATATAGAAGATTACTATTACCTCTGATATGGTATGCCCCTTCCCAGTCAATCCCTGAAACTACTACCTCTAGGAGCAACCACTGTTCTGATATTTTTCCACCATAGTTTTCCCTATTCTAGCATTTTATATTATATAAATGGAATCATATAAAATGTACTTTCTTGTATAAGACTTCTTTTTTTTTTTTAAGACAGAGTCTCACTCTGTTGCCTGGGCTAGAGTGCCATGGCGTCAGCCTAGCTCACAGCAACCTCAAACTCCCGGGCTCAAGCAATCCTACTGTCTCAGCCTCCCGAGTAGCTGGGACTACAGGCATGCGCCACCATGCCTGGCTAATTTTTTTTCTATATATATTTTTAGCTGTCCAATTAATTTCTTTCTATTTTTGGTAGAGACGGGGTCTCGCTCTTGCTCAGGCTGGTCTCGAACTCCTGAGCTCAGAACAATCCACCCGCCTCGGCCTCCCAGAGTGCTAGGATTACAGGCGTGAGCCACCGCGCCCGGCCTCCAGCACCATTTATTGATAAGACTTTCCCTTCTCCATTGGCTTGCTTTGGTACCTTTGACAAAACATCAAATAGTTGTGTAAGTGTAGGTCTATTTCTGGGCTTTCTATTCTTTTCCATTTATTTTTTTGTAGACTCTTATATCATTACCACACTGTCTTGGTTCCTGAAGTGTTGAAGTCATATAGTGTAAATCCTTCAACATTGTTTTTCAAGATGCCTTTTGCTATTCTAAGACTTTTGCATGTCTGTATACATTTTGGAATCTGCTTATCAATTTGTACAAAAAACTTGTTGAAATTATGATTGGGATTGAGTTGAAGCTATTGACCAATTTTCAGAGAATTACTTCTTAACAATATTGAGTCTTCTAATTCAGTAACATTTATTTAGGTTTATTTAAATTTCTTTCAGCAACGTTTTGTTGTTTAAGTGGAGAGGTATTGTATGTCTTTTGATAAATTTATTCCTAAATATTTTATGTTTTTCGATGCTGTTGCAAAAGGAATAGTTTAATTCGATTTTCCAATTATTTGCTGCTAGTATGTAAAGAATAAAGTTGATTATATAAAGTATATAATTTATATTGTGTATACTTTCTATATAATATAAATTTTGTATCCTGTGCACTCGCTAAATTCATTTATTGATTCTAGTAGTTGTTTTAGAGATTCCTTAGGACTTTCTATGTAAGCCAATATCATCTGACAACAGAGAGTTTTATGTCTTCCTTACTAATCTTTATTCCTTTTTTTGGGCCTTATTCTGATGTCTAATTCTTCCAATAAGTTGTTGAATAGAAGTGGTTTAAGTGGGCATCCTTGTCTTGTTCTCAATATTAGGAGAAAAGCATTCACTATTTTACCATTACTGTGATGCTAGTCATGCTTTTTTTTTTTTTTTTTTTCTTAGATACCCTTTATTTGATTAAGGTAGTTACCCTCTATTCCTAGTTTGCCAAAGAGTTTTATCATTAATTGGTTGTTGAATTTTGTCAAAAGTTTTTTCTGTATCTCTTGAAATAATCATTTGGCTTTCTTCTTCCTTCTCTTAGTATGATGAATTACATTGACTTTAAAATGTTGAACCAATCTTGCATTCCTGGAAGAAATTCTGCTGGTCATGATGCATTATCATTTTTATACATTGCTATTTTCAACATGTTTATATTTTTGTCAAGTATTTTTGTACTTGCGTTCATGAAGGATATTGGTCTGAAATTTCCTTTTTTGTGTGATTTCTTTGTCAGACTTTAAGGTTTTGTCAACATTTTAAAAGTGAGTTAGGAAAGGGTCCCCTTTTCTACTCTCAGAGTTTGCATAACATTGCTGTTATTTTATTAAATGCTTAATAGGGTTCACTAGGAAACCCTTGAGGTCTGGAATTTCTTTGTGGCAAGTTTTGTGATAACAAATTCAATTTATTTAGTGGATATAGACTCATTCAGATTTTCTGATTCATCTTGTGTCAGTTTGGGTTGGTTGTATTTTTCTAAGAATTTATTTCATCTAACTTGTCAGGCTTGCTGGCAATAGTTCATAATATTTTCTTATTATTTTTAACATCCATAGGATGCATAGCAGGAGTCAGCAACCTTTTTCTGTAAAGGGCAGATAATAAATATTTTAGGCTTTGCAAGCCACAGGTGGTCTCTGTCTGCTGCAGTTCTTATGATTTTGTTTTGTTCTCCTTTCCTCTCATTTCCCTCCCCTCTCCTCCTCTTCCCCTCTCTCTTTGCTTTCCCCTTTGTATAACAATTTAAAAATGAAATATATGTTGTGCAACCATCACCACCATCTGTCTTCAGAACTTTTTTCATCTTTCCAAAGTAAAACTCTGTACTTATTGAACAACTCCCCATTCTTCTTCTCTCCACCAGCCCCCGGCAGCCACCATTCTTTCCCCATGAATTTGCCTATTTTAGGTATCGCATATAAATACAATGATATAGTACTTTTTCCTCTTGTGATTGGTTTATTTCACTTTTCAATGCGTCTTCAAGGTTTGTGCATGTTGTAGCATGTTAGAATTTGCTTCCTTTTTAAAGGCTGAATAACGTTCTTTTGTAGATTCATACCACATTTTGTTCATCCATTCACACGGGGGGTTCTTTTCAAATTGTTGATAGTGTTCTAAAATTGATTGCGGTGATGGTTCCACAATCCTGAATGTGCTGAAGCCCTGTGAATTGTACACTTTAAATGGGTGAATTGTATGGTATGTGAATTAAATCTCGATAAAACTATTACCCCCCCCAAAAAAAAACCAAAACAAAATGATATGTAAAATCTATTCTTAGCTTGGGGCAATACAAAAACAGGCCTTGGGTAGGATTTGGCCTGCTGATGAGTTTGTGTAGTGGCGTCATCATAGCTCACAGCAACCACAAACTCCTGGGCTCAAGCAATTCTCCTGCCTGAGCCTCCCGAGTAGCTGGGACTACAGGTGCACACCACCAGGCCCGGCTAATTTTTCTATTTTTTGTAGAGACAGGGTCTTACTCTTGCTCAGGCTGGTCTCGAACTCCTGGCCTCAAGCGATCCTCCTGCCTAGGCCTCCCAAAGTACTAGGATTACAGGCATGAGCCACACGCCCAGCCTATCTTTATCTTTATTGATTTTTTTCCTAGTTGTTTCTTAGTTGAGAAGGGTGTTAAAATCTCTAACTTTGTGAAATTATCTATTTCTCCCTTTAGTCCTGTCAAATTTTGCTTTGTTTATTTTGGGACTCTTTTATTAAGTGCATATACATTTATGTTGTTTTGTCTTCCTAATACTAATCCTGCCACTAACCTATTTCTCATTATGAAATATCCCTCTTTATCTCTGATGATACTCTATCTTACAGTCTATTTTATCTGCTTTTAATACAGTCATTCCAGCCTTCTTGTGGTAATATATATATCCGTATATATATATGTATGGTTTGCATTCACTTGACTTCTAACCATCTGTGTCTTCATATTTAAAGTGCAGCTGTTATAGATACCATATAGTTTGTGTTTTATTTTTTATCTACCCTGATAATATCTGTCTTTTAATTGGAATGTGTAGTTTTTTAACATTAAATGTAATTATTGACATGGGTGGATTTAGGACTATTATTTTATTTTATTTTCTATCTGTCCCTCTGGTTTTTGTCCCTCTGTTCCTTTTTTACTGTTCTCTTTTGCTTTATTTTAATATTTATTACAATTGCATTTTAATTGTTTACAGACTCTTTAATTTTATCTATTTGCATTGTTTTCTTAGTTGCTCTAGAGATCACAATATACATTCTTATGTTTTCAGAGTCAATTTACAGTTAATATTGTACTGCTTCATGTAAAATGTAGAAACTTTGAATCATACATGTCCATTTATACCTCCTGTTCTTTATGCTGTAGTTGTCATATATATTTTACCTAAGCAGATCATAAACCCCACAAGATAATGTTATAAACATTGCTTTAAAAAGTCCTATGTTTCTTAAAGAAATTGAGAAATATAGCCTTTTATATTTACCTAGATATTCATTCATTTTTGATGCTTTTCATTTCTTTCTGACAGTCAGAATTCTATTTGGTATTATTTCCCTTTGCCTTGAAGAAATTCACTTAGCATTTATTGTAGCGCAGGTCTGATGATCATGAAGTTTCTTAGTTTTCATTTATCTAAAAATGTCTTTGGGCCGGGCACCGTGGCTCACGCCTGTAATCCTAGCACTCTGGGAGGCCGAGGAGGGCGGATTGTTTGAGCTCAGGAGTTCGAGACCAGCCTGAGCAAGAGTGAGACCCCCGTCTCTACTAAAAATAGAAAGAAATTAGCCAGACAACTAAAAATATCTAGAAAAATTAGCTGGGCATGGTGGCACGTGCCTGTAGTCCCAGCTACTCGGGAGGCTGAGGCAGGAGGATCACTTGAGCCCAGGAGTTTGAGGTTGCTGTGAGCTAGGCTGACGCCACGGCACTCACTCTTGCCTGGGTAACAAAGCGAGACTCTGTCTCAAAAAAAATAAATAAATAAAAATGTCTTTATTTTTTCCTTATGCTTGAAGGATATTTTTGCTAGCTATAGAATTCTGGATTGGCAGGGTCCCCCCATCCACCTCAACATTTTAAAGTGTTATTTCACTCTCTTTTGGCCTCCATGTTTTCTGAAGAGAAATCAGTAATCATTTGAATTTTTGTTTCTCTGTATATAATATGTAATGCATCATTTTTCTCTGGCTGCTTTTAATATTTTCTTTGATTTTCTGCGGTTTGACTATTATGTACCCAGGCATCTTTTTCTTTGTACTTATCCTTCTTGGAGTTTGCTGAGATTCTTGAATATGTAAATTTATGTTTTTCACTGAATTTGGGGAAACTTCCCCATTATTTCTTTGGACACTGTTTCCTCACCATTCTCTCTCTCCTTTTTTTTGAGACTGCAATTACATGCATGTAAGACCTTTTGATACTGCCCCACAGGTCCCTGAGACTATTCATGCTTGTATTCACCTCACTATCTATTTTTCTCATGGGATAGTTTCTATTGATCTATCTTTAACTTTGCAAACATCTGTCATCTTCATGTTACTATTGAACTCATCGTGTGCAATTTTTAAAATTGTGCTGTATTTGGAATTCATGTTAAATGAGTAGATTTTAGCTGCTCTTGCCACAAAAACAAAAAAAATAGGTAACTATGTGAGATGATGGATTATGTTAATTTGCTTCACTAGAGCAAACATTTTACAATCTATATGTATCCTAGAACATCACTTTATATACCTTAAGTATGCACAATAAAATTGATTCTTTAAAAATTCCAATATTATATTCAAAATTCTAGAATTTTTGTTTTGCTCGTTTCTGTTTCTCTGCTACTATTTCCTCCCTTTGCGTTAATTGCAAGCATATTTTCTTGATACCTGATCATAGTTGCATTAGCTGCTTTAAAATCCTTGTCTGCTAATTCTAATATCTGAGTCATCTCAAGGTTAATCTCCATTGATTGTCTTTTCACTTGAAAATGGGCCACAATTTTTCTTTCTTCACATATTGAGTAATTTTGGATTACGTCCTGGAAAATGTGAATGTTATATTGTAAACACTCTAGATTCTACTATATTCCTCAGAAGGCTATTGATTTTTGTTATATCAGGCAATTAACTTGGTTGGAATAAACTCTAAACTCCATCTCTTGGTTGGCAGTTCGAACCTCAGTTATGTTCCTTTATCCTTAGTTGGAGTCTGTTCTTTACATATTGTTGTTCAGAGGTCAGCAGATATTTGGGCAGAATTTATACTCAGAATGTTAGCTCCCCTTCTCTGCTCTCTCCACTTCAGATGTTCCACACTCCCAACATTCCAGTGGCTGTGGTTGCCCTGATCTTCTTTTCTGGTTCTTTATTCCAGAAAGACTGCAGGTTTTCCATCTGAGTTTTAGGTGTCCTTCACAGCGTTAGTTTCAGCCTGCCATCATGCTACAAGCTGTAAAAGCAGGTAACTCATCTTGTGATGTTACCTTTTCCAAGTGCCTACTCTACTCCAGAATTTGTCTGCTTTTGTTCTTTTTCCAATGCCTTCAAGTCATTGTTACGTGAAAGAAGATTGAGTTTATTAAGAGCTGCTTAGCCATACTGATATAGGTGTTGACTTCCCAATATATTTTGTTTACATGTCTTGTTTTGTATTATAAATCTTGGTGGGGAAACAAACAAACCAACTCCAATCGCATTCTTGATACCAAACTGCTTACGTGTTGAAGCTAAATCATGACCTCTCTATGGTACCTGATTGCCCTAGCAGAGTTCATTTGTGCCAAGGGAAGAGCCATAATGGCTTTTGGGTCTACAGGTCATTTTTAGAAATATAAACTTTCACTTCTCCATTATAAACCAAACTAGATGATTGCAACTCGAGAGTCAGCATGGATAATAGGAAAAATGTGGGCCCAAAATCACACACATCTTTGTTCAACCACATCCAAGATGTGTCATCCTAGGCAAGTCACTTAATCTCTCTAAGTCTTTATTTCCTGATGTCATAATACAATGTACCTCTCAGGGTCCATAGAGAGAAAATGCAGGTAATTGGGCCCATATATCCTGTTTTATCTGGGAGAGTCCAGGTTTATGACTCTGGTCATAGTGTAATTGTCAGTAAAGCCCCCTTTCACTCTCAAAAATATTCTAGTACTTGTCAAATAGTATTACCAGTCAAATCAGCAAATACTTCTGATACTAGGTGTCTTGGTCCATTTTGTACTACTATAACATAATGTCACGGACTGGGTAATTTATAATGAACAGAAATTTATTGGCCCATAGTTCTAGAGACCAGGAAGTCTAAGATCCTGGGGTCAGCATCTGGTGAGGGCCTTCTTACTGCATTATGCCATGGTGGAAAGGCCAAGAGAGGGTGAGAGAGAGCAAGAGACTGAACTTGCAGCCTCAAGTCCTTTTATAATTGGCATTAATCCATTCATGAGTGTGAAGCCATTGTTACCCAAATACCTCCCATTAGACCCCCATCTCCCAACACTGTTGCACTGAGGATTACGTTTCCAACACATGCTTTTTGGGGGACACATTCAAACCACAGTAGTGGGTCTCTAGCAGAATTCCCAAGGGCTAATGCTTCACTTTCCTGCCCTGCTTTTTAACAAAAGCATTGCTCAATAAACTATGGAGCAAGTGCCTAATGCCATTGTATTGTGCTTTTTGTTGTTGTTTTATTTTGTTTTTGCCTCTTTCACCATATGGGGAAAGGTGGCCTGACTTCCAATACTGGCCTTTATTTCTAAGAATCAGGCAAATGGCTGAACTTGTTATTGCCCTTCCCAACTCTATTATTATTCAGGTGAAAACAGATTAAAGGGAGAGAACCTCAGGGATATGCTTAGAAAAGGAAAAATGTTGGGGTGTCTGTGTCTATGTGTACAAGGATCATGTTTTGGCCTGTGATTCTGAGTGAGTGTGTGTGTGTGTGTCTGTGTGTATATAAAAGGTGTATTATACCTTATGGAACTAGTTTCCACCCTTCCGCCCTCTGCATGATACTCTGGGGTTGGGCTGAAGTGAGAGGTGGGCAGGACTTCACTCTGATGACTAAAGACTCCAGTTTTTATTTTCTGCCTTTTCTTGGCAGATACACCTAGGTGATGTCCCTCTGGAGAGGACTTTGGCTTCCATATATTTGCCTAAATCACTGATCAAGAGACTTCTTCTGAACAATTTACAGACCATCTTGTTTAATTTCTTTGGCCAAACTTCACTCTTTAAGGTAAGTTCTTGCCTCTGGTAACTGTGATAAGCTGACACATGGTGACTCATTGTAATTATGAACTCTTGCTATTTTCCTGATGTTCTATTTATTTTAGAGTCTTCTCTGTGATTGCTTTCGCAAGTCTTCCAGCACAACCCCTGGCCCTTAACATGAATCAACATCTACTTTAATGATGTTCTGCAGTTTTTAATTTTCACAGCTCCTCAGCTTTGGAGGGGACCTTAAGCATTATTTGGTGACCAAACAGAGGCCTCAAGATGTTTCAAAGCCATAAAAGAACAGCAAGTTCTCCTGATGAAATGCAGTTTCAGCTTGTCAGTGCTTTCTTCTCAAATATCCCCCGGCTCCTCAAAGCCAACATGTCCACTTTTCTGGGCCAATTTATTTGAAGCTGGGCGATGTCCTGTAGGACATCTGCCAGCAGGCATATGTTACTACTTCCCACCTCCTCCATAGAACCTTCTCTGAGGGCTCCAGTACCCACCTGCTATGAAACAGAGGTGGTATGATGTGATGCTGAAGAGCATGGACTCAGGGTTAGGTTGGCTGAATTTAAAGCTGGCTATGCCATTTTCTACCTTTGTGACCTGGGGCGAGTTATCCAACCTCCATGTGCCTTAGTTTCCTCCTCTGTAACGTAGGGTAATAATAGCATCTAATAGAGCTATTGAAGGATTAAAGAAGTTAGTATATTTAAAATACTTACAATAGTGCTCGGCATGTAATAAAGCACCATGTAAGTGTTTGTACTGCTATTATTTTTACTATCCTATCTTAGGTCTCTGCCTAACAAAAGGCTCATTCCTTCAGGCCACTCTGTCTCTTCTAGCTGTTGGGAAGATAGCAATCAGAGCTCACATGAAGTTGAGTCCCTGAGTCTCACAGCCTTGCTTTCACTGCTTCCTCTAACATCTTTTGATCAAAATCTTAACAGTCACTATAACATATTATCTTAGAAATTGTTGATAAGGCACCACTGTTGGACAACATGTACCTCCTCCTCTGCTCCTCCACTAGCTGCAGTTCTCAAGGAGAAGGACAGGGACTGAGGACTAGGCAGGCACAATATGGCACGAGGGCTCTGGGAACACAGAAGAGGGCACCTACCCTTGTGTGCAGATCAGGAAAGACCCAGCATAAGAAAGGTCTCAGCCAAGCCCCGAGAGTTGAATAGGAGCTAGAAGATGAAAGAGGATGAAGAGAAGGAGGGAGGAGGGTTTTGGGCAGAGGGAACAGGTTCAGAGGTATAACAGGTACAACTTGACACTAGAGTGCAAAGGGTGGGGGGCGGTGAGGAATGGTTTAGTTCCTTTCCCAGCACGGCCAC
>RJWJ010012343.1:0-42213 GCA_004363605.1 Indri indri
AGAGTCTCACTCTCTTGCCAGGGGCGAGTGCCGTGGCATCAGCCTAGCTCACAGCAACCTCAAACTCCTGGGCTGAGCAATCCTACTGTCTCAGCCTCCCAAGTAGCTGGGACTACAGGCATGCGCCACCATGCCCGGCTAATTTTTTCTATATATATTTTTAGCTGTCCAATTAATTTCTTTCTATTTTTGGTAGAGACGGGGTCTCGCTCTTGCTCAGGCTGGTCTCGAACTCCTGAGCTCAGGATGATCCGCCCGCCTCAGCCTCCCAGAGTGCTAGGATTACAGGCGTGAGCCACTGCGCCCGGCCCTTAGTGTGTATTTCTTAAGAACAAGGGCATTCTGTTACATAACCATGTAATTATCAAAGTGGGAAGATCAGCATTGAGGAATACTTTTATCTAATCTACAGACTGTATTCAGATTTTGTCATTACTAGCAAAATAAAATCCAGAATCATGTATCATATTTGTTTGTCATGTCTGTTTAGTTACCTTTAATCTGAAATAGTTCCTGAGTCTTTGTGTTTCATGCCATTGACATATTTGAAGAATATAGGTCAGTTTTTTTTAAAATAAAATGCCCCTAATATTGTTTTTTTCTTATGTGTTTTCTCATGGTTAGATTCATGACATATGTTTGTGGCAAGAATGCTACGTAAGTTATACTGTATTCTCAGTGCATCATATTAGGAAGCATATAATATACAGCTGCTGGTAATAGTATTAATATTTTGATCCCTTTGGTTGAGAGGGTGTCTTCCTGGTTTCTCTTTGGTAAAGTTATTTTTTCTTATCAGTTAATTTTTTTTTTTTTTGTTTATCAGGGTGATGACTACCACAAAACAGTATTTGTATGATCTTGCCCTTACCTGCCTTTCTGGTCTTACAGCCAACTCTGCTCCCAGATGGTTCTGGGAGTCTGCTGGACTTAAGGGACCTGTGGGGCCTGTGCTTCTTCAGCTAATCCTTTTGCCTTCATGTGGAACTGCCCTCTCGCTTCTAAGGCTCACTGTGGGAATGTCCCGTTACTGTTAATTTGTTTATTTTTTAGTAATGTTTGTTGAATATCTTCTATGTGCTTGGCATTCTGTAAATTTTATGTATATGAAATACAGGGTCAAATTGCTGACCTCATGGACCTTAATGTCTAGAGAGACAGCGAGTAAAAAAATAAACCATTAAATATCTATCAGGTAGTGGTTCGGACTATGGAGAAAAATAAAGCAAAACAAGGAGTATAGGGAATATTGTGAATGGGGGGTGGTTGGGTAGGTTTGTATTTATAAAGGATGATAAGGAAAGTGCCCTCTAACAAGGTGATAATCTGAGCAGTGATCTGAAGGAAGTAAAGGATCAAGTCATGTGAATATTTGGGCAAAGAGCACTCCAGGCAGAGGGAGTGGTGAGCATGAAGATCTTGAAGTGGGAACATGCTTGGAATGTTTGCATAATGGCATGGAGGTTAATATGACTAGAATTGAGTAAGCTGGTTAGTGGTGGGGGTGGGACTGGAAGTAAACCAAGTGAGTCCTTGCAGATTATGGTACTGACTTTAGATTTTACTATCGTAGATATGGAATGATATATGAGTTTTGAGCAGAGGATTAATATGATTTGATTTATGTTTTGAAAAGGATCACTCTGACTGAGAGTAGACTGAAGTGGTTCTAAGATGGGAATCTGGGCTACTATTTAGGAGACCACTGCAATGATCTAAGAGAGGAATAGATTTTGAGGTAGATAGTAAAAATTTGGTTTTAAATTGTGTGGAGTTTTTATGTAAGATGTTAGAACTGGAAATATAAATCTGGGACTTATTAGCCTGCAGATGTTATGTAAAGCCATAAGTCATGATGTTTAGGGAGTGAGTGTATATAGCAACGTAGTCTCAGCACTTTAGAGGAAATGAAGAACACATGGCTAGTGAGAGATGAGGAGAATCATGAGTGATGGCACAGAGTAAAATGTTTCAAAAAGAGAAAGTGAGTAACTGTGTCAAATAATGTTTTTAAGAATCAGATGAGGACCTCTATCATGTGGGAAATGACCCTAATTCAATGGCAGACTCCAGGTACACCACCAGGCAAGCTATCCCAGAAGTTATGGAAAAAAAGGCTCACTGACAAAATATTTATATCATTTGGGTTTATTAAATAAATATAAAATACACAGAAGCAAGGGGAAAGATAGAGGATAACTTAACTCACTTAGGGTAGGGTACAGCGGGGTAGATGCACCATACTATGTAAATCCTGGGTTACATAATGTACCGCAGTATACCCCATACTCTGTCTCACTTTGTCTTATCAGCCTTCCTTGCTGATGGCATGATTGTGAGGACCAGAGCCCACATGAAAAGTGTCTTGGGCCAAAAATACACTCTCAGGAAGATGCAGAGACAAGTATGCCTGGCCATGGCTTTAGCTCTCCAGTTAACCTGCTAAACAGCCATGGGTTTTATTTGTGTTTCTAAGGCAGTGGACACATGTTGCCAGAATAGGCATCACTTACTGATGGGTAGCCAAATTAAGGCCTCATGAATATTGAGTTCTAAATATGTCTCATGTATATTTAATATATTCTGGCTCTTTGGAGCCTTTTGTATCTTGGGTAAATAGGTACCTCAAGGATATTAGGTATCTCTTGGTCCTTTTGTCCCTTTCTGTCTGTGTTTAATGCACACATGCTTTACTTTTTATCTATACGTAATACACATAAGTTTTATCTATCTCATTCCGTTCTCTGTAGCAGAATTTAATATCCTCAAGCAGAGCAAAGAAAGCACGTAATAATTGAGAATTCACCACTGAACTTAGTAACATGAGGGTTATTGGCCATCTTGGTCTGAGAGAGTTCAAGTGAGAATAAAAGAAGGGAAATTTTAAAAAGTTACTAAATACAGTTTCTCTGATGAGTTTTATGTAAAGAAAATCAGGGAGATGGGACTGTAGCTAAAGGGAATATGAAAGCTCAATTTCAAGAAGGGTTTTTTCCTTCTTATTTTAGATGCTATATTAGCTATCTACTGCTGTTTAACAAATTATTTGAAAACAGCAGCTAAAAACAGTAAACATTTATTACTTCACACAGTTTCTAAGGGTTAAGAATCTGGGAGCAATTAGTTTGGTTGTTCTGGCTTAGGGTCTCTCATGGTGTTGCAGGTCAAAGCTGTCAGCCTGGCTACAGTCATTTCAAGGCTTGACTGGGACTGGAGGATTTGCTTCCAAGCTTACTCACATAGTTGTTGATAGGCCTCAGTTCTTTCCTGGCTGTTGGCCAGACACCTTAGTTCCTTACCGTGTGGGCCTCTCCATAGGCTGCCTAAACATCCTTATGACTTCAGAGTGAGTGACTGAGTCTTCAAAGAAAAAGATGGAAGTGATTGTGCGAGAGGGCTAGTATCTTTTATAATCTAATTTTGGTACTATATACAGTCACTTCTGCCATATTCTGCTGTTCACACAAACCTAGTCAAGTGTAGGAGGGGAGCATTGTAAGAGTGTGAATTCCGGGAGACACTGAACATGGAGGGCTGTCTTAGAGGCTGCCTACCACATGTGCGGAGATTATATAGCATGTCGTGTGCTGGTGGAAGTGACCCAGAGAAAGGGAGAGTTGACAATTTGATGATGTAAGGAAAGAAAGGGAAACAATTGCTGGAACAAAGACTTTGAGTACAAAGTTAGAAGGGATAAGATCCACTACCAAGTGGAGAGATTGAATAGATAAGAGTAGCCATAGTGATTGTAGTGAAAAAAGGGTAGATTAGTCCAGATGTAGGTAGGTTGTTAGATGTGGTGGTTGGGACATGTTGAAGTTGTTTTTCGATGTGTCTTGTTTTCTCAGTGAAATAGAAGCAAGGCCATTAGCAACGAGTGGGTATGGGGAGGAGTTAGAGATGTGGGGGGGGGAGACCAGATGGTGTAAAATTTGGGAGAGTAAATGGAATAACAAGATATGTACCTAAAATATATATATGTACACATACATACACATACCCACACATATATATATTCAGGCATCAATAAAGGACCACCTGATATTAGCGGTGATGAATATAAACTGAGAACAGTCACAATGGTTGTGTGTATGTGTGTTTTTGTTCTGCAAGTATGTTTCAGATTCCTGACAGCAGGTACTATAGTAGTAGATGTGCTGCCAAATGTTTGTTGTATCTGTCACCACTGATGATCCTAACTATGTTACTGTTGTTTATATCCATGAATGTGTGATGCAGGCCTGACCACTGCTGTTAGTGTTGATGACTTATCTTATTAATGGTAAGGGTGCTATTTCTGTTTATCTCTACGTTATAATGCTGCGGATAGTATCTCTACTTGGTAGGTCATTCTTAGGTTGAGGTCATTGACCACAGAGGTATTTTTTAAGGCCAGCACAGTGGTTTTAGGAAAGTGAATTGGTTGCTAATGTTTAGACACTGGGAGATTTTATTGTACACATTTAAGATTTGAAACAACTTTTGAAGAATACAAAGTTCTGGCAGCTTTAGGGTTTTTTTGTTTGTTCGTTTTTAGACATAGGGTCTCCCAGACTGCCTTTGAATTCCTGGTCTCAAGCAATCCTCCTGCCTCAGCCTCTTGAGTAGTTGGGACTACAGATGCACACCACCATGCCTGGTTTAGCACTAGGTTTTCACTCTTTTCAAGCACAATCTGCTGGAACTGAATAGGGCTGCCCCATGCTGGTCAGGTCTACAATCTCCAGTTCACAGTCCTCTCCCAAACCATTTACTCATTTTTGTTAGTCCCTAGAGGTATTTGAATATATAATTCCTCATCTACTTTGAGGGTGCTGTCTCTTGATGCTGGTTGGTATTCAGGCTACCAGTGCCTTGTGGTCTCAATTTCGTACATCTTTAATAGTAAAGCAATGCTTTTACTATAGCTTCTTCCTTTAAGACTCAGGCTTGAGGCCGCTGGGGACTAGTACCATGCAAAATTAAAAAGGAACCCTCCCCTCTGTCCTATTGTTTTTGAATCATATTTGTGCCCCTTTGACTCTTAACTTAGGATGAATTCTTTCCCAGCAGATTCATTATTGAAATGAACATAGGTTTCTGGAAGGGTGCCACGTTAATCCCACTGATATGCTTAGAGCTGTTAAAGGTCGTAATAGGACCCTTGGTTCAGATGAATAGCCTCAGTAATGGCAGATCTACCTTCTTTCTAAGGTAGCTTTGATTTTTAGAATCACCTAAAAAGTCTTTTCCTGAGTCCAGGCAGACAAATGGGATGATTAAACTGAGTGGTAAGGCCATTTAAGTCAAAAGGAAGTCGGTGTCTATAAAGTCATATGGTAACTGTGCTTGGGTAATTCATTTAACTGGCTCTGATGGCAGTTAAAGTTCCAAATATTTTTGAGAATTTGCTAATGATTATTCATTTAATTCTCAAACTAATTCATAAGAATTGGGGACCTATTTTTATTATCGCAGAAGGAAAAATTGAGAGGGAAATTAATGTTCCTGTATGTAATGCTTTATAAGCTTTTTGAGACCTAACTATTAAATATAATAATATGTGACTTATAAACACATAGTTTTCCACTTCTTTAGGTGAATCTTTATGTTGTATAATTAATTTGTTGGTAATATTTTGAATTATGTAAACTTTATATATGTCCAAAGTAAAGATATACATTATAAATCAAAGTAAAAAATAAATTTTGAGTTTTTAAAAATTATGCTACTACTTTCACCCTCTAGTATGGATAATTTCCTATTTCCCTTTCTAATTTTGGAGTTTCCGTTGCATGATTATGATTATCATATAATTCTCTCTCTCTGTCTTGCTTTCTTAGTAGAGTTAGAACTGAGCCTGAAAGATTCCTGGTTTTGGAGATTTTAAGTGATCTTTTATGGGTGAGGGGAGAAGTGTTATTAAACATTAATGTAGTTTTCATAAACTTAATAAATTAATGGTTAATATAATCTAATAAAATTATCATCGGGTGTTAGTAAATATATCAAATATGACATTTGGGTCCTTTTAAATGTAATTTCCTGTGGGTCATTTTTGTCTTGGTAAGTAGTCCACAGAGTTCCTTTACCAGATATCACTGGGTGGTATGTTTGAAAGGGTGTGCTTTGCCATGCATCTACTCTGATTTTTAGTAATATTAGTTTTATTTAGTAATAGTTGGATAGTGTCAGTAAGAAATTATGTTGATCAGTAAATCTATGAAGAAATTTTTCATCTTCTACCAGCTTTACATTAGTTGAATCTACTAATAGGAATTTTTTTTTTTTTTAAGAAAACAAACCTTGCTTAATAATCTTTGGTTAGATGGTCGAATTTCTCTTCTGGGAAAGAATAATGATGATAATTCTCAATACAATAATGTATAGCCTGATCAGTATGTCTATTTCCAGGAGCCCTTTTGGGTCACCAGGGTCTTACTGATACTGTTACGTGTTGTTGCCAGTCCAAGTTATTTCAGCCCATGCTCTAATTATTCATGGGCTGAAAAAATGAAAAGTAACAACGTATGACCTGGTCCAAATAACTTGGATTTGTTTGTTTGTTTGTTTCTAAGTTCTTAATACTTTTTAATTTTAATTTTATTTTCCTTTCTGTAAAATGGGGGCCAGCAGCCTCTCAAAAGAAAAATTGTTTATCCTAATAGGAGCTTTTATGGCTACTTAATTATTTTAATTTTAAAGGTCCCTTTCACTATATAACTGAACTGTTGCTTCATCTAAAGGAAATAAGATTTTAAAAATGTTCCAGACCTCATTTAATAATTAAAATGTCACTCTTACAATTTTGCGAGTTTAAAAAAATTTTTATTTTTAATTATTATGGATATATAATAGTTGTACATATTTATGGGGTACATGTGATGTTTTGATAAAGGCATACAATGTGCAACGATCAAATCAAGGTAATTGAGGTATTTATCACTTTAAGCATTTATCATTTCTTTGTGTTAGCCACATCCCAATTCTACTATTTTAGTTATTTAAAAATATACAATAAATTGTTGTTAACTATAGTCACCCTATTGTGCTACAGACTACTAGATCTCATTTATTTTATCTAACTATCTTTTTGTACTGTTAACCATCTGCTCTTTATGCCCCCATCCGCATTACCCTTCCCAGCCTCTGGGAACCATCATTCTACTCTCCATCTCCATGAGTTCAGGTTTTTTTTAGCTCCCACATATGAGTGAGAACATGTGATATTTATCTTTCTGTGCCTGGCTTATTTCACTGAACATAATGTCCTCCAGTTCCATCTATGTGTGCAAATGACAGGATTTCATTCCTTTTTATGGCTGAATAATATTCCATTTGTATATATGCCATGCTTTTCTTTATCTGTTTATCTATTGATGGAGACTTAGGCTGATTCCCTATCTTGGCTATTGTGGATAGTGCTGCAGTAAACATGGGAGTGCAGATACCTCTTCGATAAACTGATTTCCTTTCTTTTGGATATATATCCAGCAGTGGGATTGCCGGATCATGCGGTACTTCTATTTTTAATTTTTTGAATATTTCAGTAATTTTTTTAAAGCTTGCCAATCGAAATGTGGTTTATGGATCAACAACATTAAGCAATAGCACCTGTATCATCTGGGAACTTGTTAGAAATGCAGAATCATAAGCCAAGTCCCAGATTTTCTGAACTAGAATCTGTATTTTAACAAGATCCCCAAATGTTTCATATGTACATTAAACCAGAGGTCCCCAATCTTTTTGGCACCAAGAATTGGTTTCATGGAAGACAAGTTTTCCTGGATTGGGGGCCGTGGGGGGACGGAGCTCAGGTGGTCATGCCAGTGATGGGGAGCAGCTATAAATACAGATGACGAAGCTTCACTGGCTCACCTGCCACTTACCTCCTGCTGCGCAGTCCATTTCCTAAGTGTTGTGGCACAATTTTTCCATGGATGGGCAGGGGACAGCTCAGGTGGTGATGTGTGGCTGGTTCCTAACAGGCTACAGACTAGTACCGGGCTATGGCCTGGGGGTTGGGGACCTCAGCATTAAACTGTTAGTTCCACTGGCAGTATAAAGGAGTGGCTCTGCAATGCTTCCCAGGGTATCTAAAATTTAAGATTTTCAACACTACGAAAGGCCATAGTTAGCACCATTTTATTCAGGATAGAGGAGAAAAAGCACAACTCGCCAGCAAGGCAGCCTCATATATTCCTCTTGTGTGAAAGTCTTTGTAGTAGTTCTTATAGTAGCTCACATAGTCATCAGGGAGCTGTCTTCTTTGGACTCATTGCCTTCCTCCCTCTTCCTCCCTCCCCCAAGAGACTGCTCAGGTAAAAGTGAATATTTCCCTAAGGTGGCTATAAGGAGTAATCCTGACATTGAAGCTTTATCCTGCACGGGAGTCAACATACCTTTTAACAGTGCCATAATCATGGGTGCCAAGGACATGCTCCATTACTAGAGTCACAGTACTTGGGGAAACCCAAATTAGGTGTCCCTGTCAGGCGTTTATAGTTCTTTCCAGTTGAGATACAATCTGCCAGTAAGGATCATTTTTACTATAAGCAATATTTCCAAGTAGCACAGTTGATCTTCTACCCTTTTCTGGTTTCCAGGGTAACAGAGGTAGGGAGTTATCCAAAGGTCACATTTTAATGCAGCAGAGGAAAGGGTTAGTTAAAATCACAGGGACTCCTATCAGTAATCTAGACTTCAGGACTAAGGGAGATGAATGTTTCTAATGCCTGTGTCCCTTTTGGACCTGCTTCCTGATGTCCATAGGTATTGTTTTATTATCTACATATCCGGAAAGTACTGTTTTGTATTTTTTCAACTGTACTGGACTTCCCTGTTATCTGTCTTTGAGACTTAGGGCCTATCAACATTTCTGGCTCTTGAGTATTGTGATTCTAAACTTATTACTACCTAAGGAGGATGAGAGATTTGGGGAACACAGCTTTTTCTATGTATTTGATATACACATATATTTAAATGCAAAATTTTGTGCTAGGGAACTGGGGGAATGCAGAGGTATAGTTTCTGCTATTTCATTATTTATATTGTAATAGGGAAAATAAGACATGTACATAAATAAGAGCAAGGAATAAAGTTTTGCAAGTGAATAGTAGATTCTGTCCTGTGGGCATATCTTTCTAGTAAATGGACAGGTAGCAGGAAACTGTCCACAAATTATCTATGAATGCTAATTTGGTGGCAGAAATGAGGGTGCTGTAGTGCTTATATAGATTTATGTTCATAACAGGACATAGAAAAGGGAGTGTAACATTTTTGTAAAAATAGGTGACTCATGAATTAATTGCACATTCTTTTGACATGCAAACAATAAGCTGCTAATCCTCGCTGTAAAATATTTATTTATGAATATATATAGTTTATTGCTTTTTACTTCTGTGAAATTTTAGTGTATTTGTGGTTTTAACCATTTTTAATACTACTAAATTCATTTATATGCTGGGCGCATATTTTTCTTTTCATTTGGGAATCACTCTCTTTCAAGGCTGCCTTTTATGTTCTTGCCTTTAGCATATGCTACTTTTCATAAAAATAAGCTTGTCTAAGCAGAGATTGTTTTATATTTGTAGAGACAAATTATGTTTCTTGTGAAAAATCTTTTCAACACAGAATTGTTAACTTTGTTTATTTTCAGAAATGGAAGACAGTTTAGAGATTTCTTATATATGCTTAAAATGGATATAATCTGATTTGTTTAATAAAGATAAGGTGAAGTAAAACCTTGATGAATTTGAGAATAGTTCTTCTATAAAGACTTTCACAAAGTTGTCACAGCAAATAAGAAATAGTGTCTTCTGGAAGTATGTTTTTAAATTTATTTAAATAATTTCCTCCAATTATATAAGCAATAGGATGGAATTGTAATATTTTAAATGGCTCCATAATGTGTCCTTTGTCACTTATTCTGCTATCAGCCGAGAGCTTATCAACTTTCTTGATGCTCTACATTTTCACCAGCATTTGATATTGTCAGTATTCTAGATTTTGACCATTCTAACATATATGTAGTAGTGTCTCGTTTAAATTTACATTTCCCTAATGGCATATGACATGGAGTATCTTTTTATATGTTTATTTGCCATGTGTCTATCTTCTTTGGTAAGGTATCTGTTCAGTTCTTTTGCCCATTTTTTAAATTGGGTTGTTTTCTTTTTGTTGAGTTTTAAGAGTTCTTTATATGTTGTAGATAACAATTCTTTATCAGGTATGTTTTTTGCAAACCTTTTCTCCTGGTCTATGTTTTGTCTTTTCATTCTCTTGACAGTATCTTTCACAGAGCAAAAGATATAATTTTAATGCCGTCTAAGTTATAAATTATTTGTTTCGTTGATCAAGCCTTTGGTTTTGTATCTAAAGTCGTCACCATGTTGAGGGTCATCTATATTTTCTCCCTTGTTATTTTGTAGTTTGTAATTTTGCATTTTATATTTGGGTCTATGATCAATTTTGAGTTAATTTTTGTGAAGGGTATAAGGTCTTTCTCTAGATTCATTTTTTTACGTGTGTATGTCTAGTTGTCCCATCACCATTTGTTCAAAAAAACTGTCTTTGCTCCATTGTATTGCTCCTTTGTCAAAGATCAATTGACTGTATTTATGTGGGTCTATTTCTGGGTTCAGTTCTGTTCCATCAACTGACCTGTTTGTTCTTTAATCTATACCACACTGTCTTGATTACTGTAGCTTTATATTTAGGTTATTAAGTATGAAATGTCTGATTTCCTTAAGTACTAAATTTGACCGTTGATTTCTCTGACATTTTGCTTTGACACTTCTTCTTTGATTTTTATTGTGAAGGTACATCCTCAGTCTTTCAAATGCACACTTTGTCTTGTAATTATCTTTCACATTTTTTTTTGGTACAAATTTTGTGAAACCATGGATAAGTCAAAAACTTGTGTTATTTTTGAATACAAGTGCTGTCATTGAACCAGTGTAGCGCAGACAGTTCGAAATATCAGCGAAGTGTTTGGGAAGGATGTGGCTAATGAACATACAGTACATTGATGGTTTGAGAAGTTCTGTTCTGGTGATTTTAATCTTGAAAGCGAGCCATGTGGGTGACCTGAGACCAAGGTGGATAATGATAAGCTGAAAGCTATAGTGGAAGTGAATCCATCTCAACCTATGCATGAATTAGCAGCAGGGTTTGATGTCACTATTCCAACAATATTGAACCATTTGAAACAAATGGGCAAGGTAAAGAAGCTGGATAGATAGGTACTGCATGAATTAAACGAGTGTCAGAAGAGAAACCGTCTCGAAGCTTGCCTTTGCTCTTACAACATAAAGGTGAACAATTTCTCACCATGTTGTTACTTGTAATGAAAAATGGATTCTTTTTGACAATCACAAGTGTTTGGCACAATGGTTGGGTAAAGATGAATTGCCAAAACACAGTCCAAAACTGAATATTCATCAATAAAAGCTAATGGTGTCTATTTGGTGGTCCATTACTGGTATTATCCACTACAGCTTCATGAAACCTGGTCAATCGATTACAGCAGATGTCTGCTGCAACCAATTGGATGAAATGATGAGGAGCTTGCGACTAAGCAGCTGAGATCAGTCAATGGAGATAGGCCAATCCTCCTGCAAGCCAACAGTCGACCACATGTTGCACAAACAACGCTGCTCAAACTCCAGAAGCTGGACTTGGAAGCTCTCTATCATCTACTGCATTCACCAAACCTTGCACCAACTGACTACCACTTCTTCCAGGCTTCGGATCACTTTTTGCAAGGAAAAATATGCAATTCTCAATAAGCTGTAGAAAACGCCTCCGGCAATTTCATCACCCCTTGCTTTTCAGGCTTCTTTGCTGCAGGCATAAACAGGCTACTGTTAAGATGGCAAAACTGTGTTAATAGTTTAGGCACATACTTTGATTAATTGTACTGCTTCTTGTTTGAGATATAATAAACTAAACTTTTGATTTGAAATCAGACATTTCCTATTTAATGACCTAATAGTAAGTTGGAAGTTGGAAGTGTCACTCCATTGACTTTGTTCTTGTAGTTTGATGTTGTGTTGGCTCTTCTGGGTCTTTTGCCTCTCCATGTAAACTTTAGAATCAATTTGTCAATATCTACAAACTGTCTTGCTGGGATTTTGATTGTGATTGCATTAAGTCTATAGATCAAGTTGGGAAGAACTGACATCTTGGCAATATTGAGTTTTTCTATCCATGAACACACATTTTTCTATTTATTTAGTTCTTCTTTGATTTCTTTCATCAGTTTTCATCATAAAGATCTTGATAATATTTTGTTGGATTTATACCTAAGGTGTTTTGGGGGAGGGTGCTAATGTAGATGGTATTGTGTTTTTAATTTTAAATTCCACTTGTTCATTGCTGGTATATAAGAAATTGATTGTTTTTTATGTATTTAGCTGTATCCTGCAGTCTTCTTATAATCACTTATTAGTTCCAGGATTTTTTTTGCCACTTTCAGATTTTCTACATAGACAATCATGTCATCTGAAAACAAAGATCTTCCATCCCAATCTGTCTATGTTTTATTTCCCTTTCTTGTCTTACCACATTACCTATGTTGAAAAGACATAGTGAGAGAGGACATCCTGCCTTGTACCTGATCTTAGCAGGGGAGCTTCTGCTTTTCTTTTTGAAATCTGAGGGCTGCAGTCTGTCACTTAGTATAAACACCTTTGTGGTAAGATCTTGTAACTGTCTTGTAATAGTAGGGTACTCCTGACTGTGATGTCACTTAGACTGATACACTGATAGCAGCGTGTCTGAAGAAAAACATCAGGTGTATGTTACAGTACATGAGGGACTATTAGGCAGTGCACTTACTAGCACTTGCCCTCAGGTTTAGTTGCTAGGCATTAAACAAGATAATGTCTACTAAGAGATGTTTTCCCCCACTGTTTGTTTATTTTTCAGTCTGCTGTTAGCCTAGCCCTAGACCTTTTTATTTTTTAGTGTATGCAAAAAGATATCCTCATCAGTGTTTACTAGGTAGTAGAGTATGTTCAAGGTATAACATTTAGACTTTATAAGTACTTTGATTCTTTTATACTTTAGGATATACTTGTGACAAATATTATGCATGTTATAGGTACTTCTTTTTTCATAAATGGTATTACTCATTTTAAAATCTTTTTTAGGCCACGTGTGGTGGCTCACACCTATAATCCTAGCAATCTGGAAAGCTGAGGTGGGAGAATTGCATGAGGCCATGAGTTGGAGACCAGCCTGGGCAACATAGCAAGACCCTGTCTTGAAAAATAAATAAAAACATTAGCCAAGTATGGTGGGACGTGCCTGTAGTCCTAGGTACTTGGGAAGCTGAGGCAGGAAGATTGCTTGAGTCCAGAAATTTGAGGCTGCAGTAAGCTATGATCACACCATTGTACTCCAGCCTGGGTGACAGAGCAAGACCCTGTCTCAAAAACAAAAAAGAACAGCTTTTTTCTTGTTGAGTTTTGTAATCGAAAGTCTAATGGTAAGACATTAAGTACAGAAAAAGTATTTTATGTTTTTAAATGGCAATTTTTGTGTTTCTGTTTTTCTCCTTTATGTATGGAGAGATAATTAGGATAGATACTATTAAACACATATTGCAGATAATGTAACTAAGCCTTAGAGATTTGGTTTGTCCAAAGTTACCTAGCTAGAAGGTAGAAGACTGAAAAGCTGAATGGGGAAAATGTCCACTCATTTGGATTATACCATACCTTTGTACAATTCAAAACAATGGTAAACACATTTTATATTATTTTTTCCTTAAATAGTATTTGTGTAGATTGTGTATGTTAGTTAGAGGTTGATCCTTATTATATAGCTATAGACACATGTTTTCTATGTTGCACATTTGAAAACATAATACATGAAATGAGTTTTACATGTTTCTAAATTTTTTTATTTTACATGTTTACTCATATAAATTTTTTTTCCATACTCATGTTTTGTATGGAAGAAAGAGAGATTTCAAAATGTGTTTAGTCATTAATTAAAGTGGATTAGAATAGATTAAAGTTGTAGAACTTTGATTGTTAGAACTCAGTAAACCCAACAGGTATGGCAAAAAAAATAGGGAAAAAGTGGGAGGTGAAAATAGCAAGTAAAGAACTCTGTAAAGGTAATGACACAGTGTGGATCTTTTTCAGGGTCAGTGAAGCTGAAGAAGAAATATTTAACTCCTTGCTGGTGGTTCTTTGAGCTTGCCCAGTACCTATCTTCTATATTACAAAGGAAGAATTTCCTAGAAGTTGAGCTCAGAAATCATTCCTAAGGTTGTTCGAAGGAGGTTTAAAACTCTATGGATGTGCACGTTTGCCGCGTGTGTTATACAGTCTTTAAAAATAGAATTGAGGCCGGGCGCGGTGGCTCACGCCTGTAATCCTAGCACTCTGGGAGGCCAAGGCGGGTGGATCGCTCAAGGTGAGGAGTTTGAGACCAGCCTGAGCAAGAGCGAGACCCCGTCTCTACTAAAAAATAGAAAGAAATGATCTGGACAACTAAAAATGTATATATAGAAAAAAGTAGCCGGGCATGGTGGCACATGCCTGTAGTCCCAGCTACCTGGGAGGCTGAGGCAGTAGGATCACTTAAGCCCAAGAGTTTGAGGTTGCTGTGAGCTAGGCTGACGCCACGGCACTCACTCTAGCCAGGGCAACAGAGTGAGACTCTGTCTCAAAAAAAAAAAAAAAAAATAGAATTGAAATTTTACTTTATTCTAAAAAGTAAACTTCTGTGATTACCTTGATTTTGCTGAATGAAGTTAACAAGCTGGGTAGCCCATTAAGGGTTTTATTGTCCTGTTAATTGCCTACTTTGTGTGAATACAGATTTTATCTAGTTTGAAAGAATTTATTTTAAAGGTACATTATTTTGTAAAGAAAATAGATATTCACTCCCTCCGATGATATTGCATAGCCCATTGAGAAAATACATTGACTTATTGTTTTATGATTTTTCTTTGATTATAACATTTTGCTTACTCTTGCTGTTATAGAAAACTTTTATTGAAAGCAATAATAACAGATCCCAAGAAGAAAATTTTATTTCCTTTTAATTTTATGATTTTGCATTTAAAAAAATGTATATCTAAACAAAAGTGGTAAAGATGAAGATTGCTAACTGCAATTTAATGACATTAAGGAAATTAATGAGTTTTGATTCCTTGTGTGCTATAGTCTAGTTTCTTTAAAATCTTTTTTTTTTTGGCATTGTTTTATATGACTTTCAGATTGTATTAAAGTTCACTATTATAAAACCTTTGCATAGCATAAGGATTTGGGTTGGTCAGGGTGGCTTGTGCCTGTAATCCCACCACTTTGGAAGGCCAAGGTGGGAGGATTGCTTGAGGGCAGGAGTTGGAGACCAGTTTGAGCCACATAGGGCATAGTGAGACTTTGTCTCTAAAAAACAAACAAATAAACAAACAAACAAAACATAAAAACAATAGTCAGATGTCTGCACCTGTGGTCCCAGCTAATTGGGAGGCTGAGGCAGGATTGTTTGAGCCCAGGAGTTGGAGGTTTCAGTGAGCTATGATAATACCACTGCACTTTAGCTTGCACAACAGAGCAAGACCCTGTCTCAACAAAAAAAATTTAAGGATTTGCTTGAGGCAGCTTATGTTAGTCATAATTGCAAGCCAAGTTTTTAGTTTTCTGCCCATTATTAGGCTATTTTAATTACGAACAAGATAATTACATGTAATATTGACCTATAATGACATCTAGTGAATTAATGTTGGTAATTTAAAACTATTTACTAGCTTTATATGGTTCTTTTCTTTCTTGTGGGTAATTTGGTTGACTCAATATTTATTTATTTATTTATTTATATACTGTGGTTTTTTATTTTAATTTGGATATCTTTGGTGGTTGTGAGAGGTCATTCTCCAAGTTAGGCTTCTATTGTCTGTTTCTTGTATAACCATTTCAAATAATCACATGGTCTTACATTGGATGCGTATCAACTTACCTATGTGGTAAAGACTTTTGAGAGATGATTATCACTGATACATGTTTCTCATAGTGGCTTTTTTGGTGTCATCATTTATCAGGGGTTACTTTGGGTGCCCCTTAGAATTTGCCACCAGGACTATCCTTTTAGAATAAACTTGGTCAAAAGTATCCTGGGATGGTTGTTATTTGATTATCTTTAAAAGTGACCTATCTCGAGATGTAATAAATGTGTCTTAGGAGATTGGAGAAATGCCCAAACCTAAAGATGTATATATCAGGACTAGAATTAAATTACAGTCTATTTCGTTACTACACAGGTATTCAATTGTTTCTCTGAAGAATATGTTAACATAAGGGCAGTGTCTTCCTTTTTAGAAGAATGGAAATTGGGTAATTGTGAAGTCAGTATGTGGGAAACCATTTGGGAAAAAGAAAGCTATTTAGGAGTTGTGACTATTGTCCCTAGAGAAGTGCTCTTTATTGTAAGCCATCAGTTGTTCAGCATGGTTTTTTATACTGCAGATGAAATTATCTCTCAGAACTTTTCAATTCCTCTTTATTGGATTCTGTGTTTATCAGTACTTTGTTGGTATGATACAGTCTTCTATGTGTGTTGATGCTGAGAAAGAATTCTTCATGATAACGAGTGTGACATTACTTACTAGTGAGTTTGGTTGGTTTGTTGGGCACTGAGAGCTTCATAAATGCTGAGTTCATAGACAAAATTGAGTTTTAGGATTTTTAATGATGAGAACCTGATCTTACCAAAATGTCACTGAAGTCCTGTCTGAATTTCTGGTTGGCTTATGTCTTTCACGTCTAATCTACTCTTTATAACCTCAAAATCAAGGAAAATATTTTTACTTTATAAAAATTTTAGGCAGATGTGGAAGCCCTAATAAATTTAAATGTATAGTTGTCCCTTAGTATATGCTAGGGAATGGTTCCAGGACCCCCATGTGTATCAAAATTGCGCATGCTAAATTCCCAGAGTTCATTCTGTGGAAACCAAGTATACGAAAAGTTGGCCCTTCATATATGTCTGTTTCCTTCTGTGAATACTGTATTTTCTACTCATGTTTGGTTGGACAAAATCTGCATATAAGTGGACACACACAGTTCAAACCCATGTTGTTCAAGGGTTAACTGTAATTTGTAACTCCAGACATATATATTTGAGTTAATAAGGAAACTTTTTGCTTTTCATAATTGGAAGGTAGTTGAAATAGATCATGTCCTACTCTAAAATGTAAAGAACTATGCTGAATTATCTTGTTTTGTTAGGTGTGATCATAAAGATGTTTAAAGATTTTTATCACATTATCTGCCTAAGTAATTCATCTAAATCCTCTCAGAATATCGAGTTTAGTGAATGAGAGGAGGACAAAAGAGAATGATCTGTTGTTTTCATTCATTTCAGTTATGGATCAATTTTCACAGAAGACAGAAGAATTTTAAATTTTTAAAGAGATTAAATACTTCATGTAGTTAGAGATTGGCTCACTTGTGACTGGAACTTAGGTTGTCTAACTCTAGCTTGAACTTTTCGAATTGTTTCATAGCTTTAATTTATGTGTGCGTGTATGTTTCTGTATTACTTTCCTTTTAATAATATTTACTTTGCATTTATGGATATATGAATTTTTGTTATAGTCTGCCACCTCCAAAACTAGATCAAAGGCTTTTTTGTTTGTATGTTTGTTTTTCAAAGCTTGGTCTTTTATATACATATTCTAGTACTTGATACAAAGGGAGCTAAAGAAATATTTACTATCCAATAGTTTGTTAATCTGATTTTAATGACAGTTCGTATTTTTATATTTTAAAAAAATTAAAAAATTATTTACTGTTTTCCCTTCCCACCTTTAATGCTTTTCCAGTACAACTAAACTACTTTAAAATGTCATTTATTTCATCATGTGTATTATATTAGGTGAAAAGGTATTTTTATAGTATGATTTTACTTCTGTGCTTTAATATTCTTATAAACAATTGGTTTTTCAGATTTTTTTCTCTCCTCGCTTCCCCTTTTCTTTTTTTCTTGTGAAATTATAAATGTGAGTTAAAAAAATAAATCCTATTTAATTATACTGTTTCTTTTTTTTTAGGTTGTTATGGAGTTGATGGAGAGAGTGACTCTATTATGAGTTCGGCTTCTGAAAACTCCACTGAACCTTGGTTTTGTGATGCCTGTAAATGTGGTGTTTCTCCTAGCTGTGAGCTATGTCCTAACCAGGATGGAATTTTCAAGGAGACCGATGCTGGAAGGTTGATACCTTAATTATGTTGGGTTCATATGCCTACTTTATAATGTGTCTGCTTTTGACTACCTTAATTTTCTATTTGTGATTTTCTGAGTTATACGCTTTCATTTGATTGCTTTTATCATCTTGGCATAGAATAAATGGCCAGTAGGCTAGAGATGGGGAAAGGAGATGGAGGAAAGACCATATATTGAGTACCTGCATTTGCCTTTATACCCATGATCTCATTTAATCTTAATAATGACCCTATGATGAGGCAGGTGGTAACATTTTTTTACAGGTGTAGTACCCAGGGCTCAGATCATTTAAATAATTTATTAGTTCAAGGCCACAAACTGGTGAATAGTTAAATTTGAACCCAGATCTGTCTTGTCAGACTTTAAGAGTATATTAGGAGATAGAACCTATACAGTGATTTAAAAGGGGGAAGTGTAGTATACAGAATTATTAAGCTATGATCAAAGAGTAACCATAAAATATAAAAGAACTCTAAAGGATACTCTGGGGCTGAAGGAGATTATCCAAGAAAGACAAAATTGGAAGGGTGACCTCTTCCCTTAGGTTGGGCTTCAGACTTTGTCGGCGAAATTGTAGCTATAGCCTACTGGGTAGCAGAGAATATGCTGGTTTGCTTGGGCCAGAGTTGGTCTGCAGTTCTTGGCAAGTAGGTAGCTGGTACAGTTTGCAGGGGGAAGCTAGGACACTGGTTTGAAGCCTGGACCATGTGTGTCTATGTTGAGAGGGCCATGGAAGATGATCTCCAGGTTGAACCAGGGCTGTGAGGTCACTGAAGGACTGTGTGTGTGGCTGGGGCAGAGCACATAAGAGATTCTCTGCCCATCTCTGCTGAGAAGCCCCCTACCTCCCTCAATGCCCTCTGCCATTGAACTTATGTGAGGCACTTACAGTGCCCTCTACTGTTGAGCTTAATGTCATGCTGACTGTGAAGGAGAACTGCTAAAGAAATTGTACCCATTATTGCAGAGCAGGTATTGAAGTATGAATTTAGAGTTGAGAGGCAGTAAATTGATAACTGGTAGAAAGACCTGTGTTTTTTTCACTACATTCACACTCACGTTATCGTGTTTTAGCAGTTGTCGTCATAATAGTGTCGACATCTTTCATATTTTTTTCCAGGAGACTACCATCTGGGGTTGGTGACTTAAATATAAGAGTAGTTTTCAACCTTTTGTATTTTGTATAGATTACTCTCTTCCCCTTCCCCGTCTTCCCCAATATATGACGGGGGTCCTCAAGTTTTTATTTTGCCACATAAGGATGTTTCATTATTTTTATTAAACATGTTTAATATTATATAGACAATCTATATAAATTATCACCATCATCCTTACATTGAAAAAAGTAGGATACATTTTGTCCTAAAATAAAGGATAGGCTTTTAAATTAAATAAATTTTACTTTGCTAAGGCAAAAAGTATTTTTATTTTTCTCATTTTTGCCTCAGTTGGTGGACAGGCCCTTGAGAAATGTTGCCAAACAAGATTGCTGGGATAGCATAGACTCTACTGTGGAATCTTGGTGAACCCTGTGTGTTGATGTCCAGGAAAACTGACTGGAAATCTTCCTTCTTCATCCCCCATCCAAAAATAAAATAAAATAAAATAAATACATAACAGATATTTTGACATAGTGACATGAATCTGTGGTCTACATCATAGACGTGGGCATTATTTTATGTTTGGACTGACTTTTGCCTAGAATTAGGGAGTTCAGTAAGTATTAAAAATGTGTACTTTCAAGTCGGACTGCCTGTATTTGGATTCTGGTCTTTTTTTTTACTATGATTTTAGACAAATGATTTAATGTTTTTATACCTCTGTTTCCTTAGCACTGTTTGGAGGATTAAATGAGTTGATTTTATGTAGAACAGTTAGTACAGTTTCTTGAACATGGTAAATGGTCCTTACTCCTCCTACTGCTGCTGCTGCTACTGCTAGTGCTTCCTCATTACCAATATTGCTCTGCTTATTTAAGGTAATCATGGAGTACCAGCTGCTGCATACATTTTTTTGGTAACTCTTCAATCCTTAGAGTTGAAATTTATGGTGATAAATTATGATAAACAAGGAAGGCAGCTTTGGAAAACACAGAGCTTACTTTTAGGGAAGAGAATTTTTTTTTCTTACTTGTTAATAATTTATAAGTTCTACTGAAAAGTTGTAAAGTAGCTGTCTTTTCATGCTATCATAATTCACAAAGCAACTTATAAAGTTGTTTCTAAATGAAGAAAAGTGACACCTCTTTACCCATTTAGATTTGCATTTGTATTGGCTACCTTGGATATTACACCTCCCTTGGTGGTACAGCCTGGCAAAAATTCTTTTATGTATAATACTATTTGAACGCTTTATTCGTGTTGATGTCCACATTCACCTATAGGCTATAGTGGAAATTTTAGGCCTTGATGTATTTTGGAGGTTGTAGTACTAACTTGATTCAAGGCATAAAAAGCCAAGAAAATTTGACAAGCCTTTTAGTATTCTATCTTCAAATGGAAAGCAGGGGAAAAGAAAGAATAATGTATGGAAAGAATGGAGAAGGTTTTGATGTTGACTTATATCACATGGGCTTAATTAGACTTTTTCCCCTGTATTCTTGGTGGGAGCTGGAAGTTCTGCATAGAAAATAATGTGATTTAATGTTAGAAAACCATCAGTACCTTCTTGTTAAATTTTTATCTCTTTTGGTGAGATTTTGTCCTGTCTTAAGTGTTCTTACAAACCCGATTGTGGGAAATATTAGACATACTCTTCTTCTTCATGTCCTTTATTGGCTGTCTATTGTGAATGAAATGTGGCTCTGAACTAAATTCTTTAATTTTTAAAATAAACATCATGGTGCTTCTTTAAGTCTCAGTTCTATCACTTGCTAGCTCCTTTAAGTCTCGGTCTGTCACTTGCTAACTTTATTATATTTGAAAATCATTTAATCCTTCTGAACTCATTTCTCGATATGCAAAATGAGAATAACAATCTCCCACTCACCAGAAGCTTTTAGACTTTTTTTTCTTGTAGTTAACCTTTTTTGAATGAAGACAGTGAGTGAGACACTATGCTGTAAGCACTTCACGTATATCTTTATAACTTTCAGACTGCCTTTGTGTTGCTCCATGCCTAGTAGACACCTAGTAATTGATTACTGAATGAAGGAATGAAGGACTGAAAATAATATACTGCAAGTGAATTTGTTTTATAAGCTGTAAAGGCGCTACAGATATAAGGCATTTCAAAATCTAATTTTATTGATTAATATAGTTTCCATTCTGAAAGGAGAGTCTTTTGAGAAGTATTTTTCTACTTAGTCTGCTTTATTAAAATACATAATTTAAAAGAATCTGTTAATGGTTTATGCTCGAATGACAATTCTGACTCTTTGTTTTTTGGTGGTTTTATGTGATACTTGTTTTCTGTTCCTTTCCCCAATCAACATCTGTCATCATAGCTGCAAGCAAAATCGATGGTAAAGTAACAAGGAAGATTTTTTTTTTTTTAACTTTCAGATTTGTCTTAATTACAAAGTTCTAAAGTATGTGCAGCTAAACAAATGAGCAGAAGACTATTTACAGCTGGTATTAAAAAGGATCAAAATTGTCTTGGCTGTGATTTTCACTGACTTTGATATGTGTTTTAATAAGGACTCAAGTTGGTATCCTTACATGAGTGGTTGGGGGAAATGATACACTTGTGTGCCAGTCACACTGAAAGGCAGTTTAAATTTGTAGTATTTGTGTGACTTGTACTAAAGCATTTCAAGAAGGTCAGTGTGAAGCAAGCAGCCAGCTGTTGGGTTTATCAAAGATAAACTCCTACAGAGTACAGCGACATTTAATACATCAGTGGAGCATGAAAAAACTGTGCAAATTAAATTGAGAAAGCAGCTGCTTGTTGAAGATGTGTATCTTTATATTGAACTCCACAGGATTTATTTGGGAGGTTGGATTAAAATGTTATATCAAGAAAATCTCAAAACCTTTGATTTTTTTCCAAATGAAAAGTAACTTTTAAGAAGATTTATAACTATTTTTCCCGGTACCACTGTAGAATGATTCTTGGTCTTAGTCCTTTAAGACTCACAATGTATCACAAAACCAGAACCATGTAGCATTCACAGCGTCTTAAGTTGTGATAAAGCCAAATTTGTTGTTAACATATTCACAAGGTTAATAAAGAGCTACCATCTCATTTTTATAGCCTTTCTTACAAAAGTGATGTAGATCTGACGTTTAAATTTCAAAGTCAATGAGCCCACATTTTGGTTGTAAGCAAACAGAAAAGCTGCCTAGTATACTAAAAATGGCTCAGAGCAGTTTTAAATGAAATTAGAATCAACTCCCCCCATTTTTTAGTGTGCTGAAACTCTGAGCATTCTTTGTTACATCATTCAGACTTTAAAAAATATTTATATTCAGCACATATACATTTTAGTACATAAGTTGTACAATAAATTTTAGTACATAAGTTGTACAGTGAACAGATGAGGTGAATGAAAATATGACTTGCTTATATTATTATAACCTTGATGTGTATCTTCTTCCAGCAATCAGTTTTAACCTGGAAAGAAAGAAAGTCAAACTGTATACAAAAACTGATTTAAAATATGTCCTTAAAGATTACCTATCAGCTTTTGGAAAAGAGTAACAAGAAAGCAATTTTACCTAATTACTGCAGAGTAACTTCACCCTTCTTAAATTAGGATCCTTAATTCTCCAAGTGCTTAAAATAATGAATGTGAATACTTTTCCATGCATATGAAAATGATGTTTTGTTTCATTTGAATAGTTGTTTTATGCAAATATTTAAGAATAGCAGTTAAGTGCAAAGTGCAGTGAATTTTAGTGGAAGGCAATTATAGTTGTTAACCCTCAGTTTTGGCTAAGCTACTGGAAACGTAATTGTAGTCCCTTTTCTGTTATCATTCTATAGGTGTTCAGTTTTCTTTAGTTGTATGTCTGAGATTGTGAGATTTTAACATGTGATCACAGAATTATTACAGTAGTATTTTGAGATGGCACATGTTTTATGTGTTTGTTTTCCATGTGGGAATTTCATGAAAGGATCTGATAGCAAAATCATATTTTCTCTTGTTATAGATGGGTTCATATCGTTTGTGCCCTGTATGTTCCTGGAGTAGCCTTTGGAGATATTGACAAATTACGACCAGTAACACTAACAGAAATGAACTATTCCAAATATGGTGCGAAGGTGAGACAAAGTGTTTTTTGATTGTCTAAAAGAGAAAGTTTTTATTTGTTAGTTTACATGGCTTTTTATTTATATCATTGTTGACTACAGAAATGCTTATTAATAATCATGCTGTTTAGCACTAAAACATTTATTATTGATAGTAGTTATCCCAGAATCCCAATAATGTATAAATTTTCCCACATATTCTTAATTTATAATAACTCATGGGGTAAAATGGTAATTGGTACTACTGCTATTTCCCTGGCACTTTTCACACTGCCTAGTACATAGACCAAAGCCTTGTTTATAATTAGTTGAATCCAATATAAACCCAATTTTTTACTTTTGACTTTTGAAACAGAATCTATCAAAATTATTTTTAAAAAAAGAGTATAAGAAGTACCCTTTATTTTACTTAGGTTTCAAGGACTTTTTTATCTATATTACTACATAACCTACTGCCTAGCAAATGATTCTCAGCCTTGATAGTTTACAAATTGGTTGTTACTTGTTGAGCTTTAGGATTATAAATGATTAAAAATGTTTACTTTATTAACTTAAACTTAAGTATGTAATTACTACAAACATCCTAGGAACACTAGAGCTACTTAGGCACTGATACATTCCCTTTTCTTTAATGTCTGTAGGGAAATTAGAAAGGAAGACTCTTGAATAGCATCAGTAACATATTAAAGGTGGGCTAAGGAACTGTCTTAGTCCTTTTAGGCTTCTATAACAAAACAGACTGGGTAATTTATAAACAATATAAGTTTATTGTGCACAGTTCTGTAGGCTGGGTAGTTCAAGATCAGGGTGCCAGCAGATTCAGTGTAATGGTGAGGGCTTGCTTTCTGCTTCAAAGATGATACCTTACTGCTGCATCTTCACATGGCAGAAGGGGGCAAGGGAGCTCCCTTCAACCTCTTTTATAAAGGTATTAATCTTATTCACTAGGTTCGAGCCCTCATGACTTAATCACTTCTCAAAGGCCCCATCTTTTAATATTATCACGTTGGATATTAGGTTCCAACATAAGAATTTTGGGGAGACACTAACATTTAGACATAGCAAGAACTTATAGCTTGTTACATCTGGGAAAATTCTGATACTGAAAATTCAGAAATTTGATAATATATTATAATTGGAGTATTGTCCTTGAGCTCTAACCTCTCCTTCCTATCTTCTTCCTCATTGTTCACCCCAACCCCAAACCCAATACTCTCATGCTTTAGTTTGAGTAATTGCTATTGAACTGTCAGTTGCCCTTTCCAGAACTAACTAGCCCCAGGGGGAAAAGTGGCCCAAACACTGAACTTACTTTCCTGGTCCTTAGATAATTCTGCATTGTCATGTTACCTCTCTGATGCCTTTAAGGTATAGTTAAAAAAATAATAATAATTTGTCTAGATTGTCTAGTTAGAAACATTAGTAAAAATTATCTAGTCCACTGTTACTGCAAGTAGAAGTTAACTTCTTTCCTTCTTTCTTTTGTGATAGTAGCCTCATAATTCCTAAGCACAGAGCTTAGAAGGGAATAGCTTAAGTACTTTTCAGTGGGCACACATTTTACAGTAAGTATAAATCCAGAAGCAATTAAAAAAACTCAAAGAAGGTTAAACATCATTTCTTACTTGACAGTGCTTCCCATGCAAATTTAACATGTCTAATCAGCCAAATGAGTTTTATGTCTCTCTCTTTATAAGGAGAGAGAACTCATTTTGGGGGATATCCCAGGGGTCCTCTGGGACATCCCAAAGTTGGTTCAAGGTCAAAATAACTTAATTTTGGATTTGATTTTGGAAAGTTGTAAAAAATGTCAAAAGGTTTAAAACACCTGATTAAATAGAATCACATGTCACTGTGAAACAATATTTAGTTATCAAAAGTGATAAAAGATTTTATAGGCAAATACAGAAAGTTATATAGTTGTAGGAAAAACCTTATCTCTTTTAACAGAGAGCATTCAGTTTTCTTAAGTAATCAAAAACCTGTTAAAAGACAGCATGATAAATGGGAAATTATTTTGATAAGAAACAAAATCTTTGTTTCCTTGTTGGATTACTTAAAAGGAGAAAGTGTGGAAAACCTTTTGCAATTTCTTATAAAGAGGAGGCCAGTTCTCTAAGAAAACCTTGTTGTTTTAATAGACCATTTTCTAGTTGTGCATTTGCATATTTTTAATATTAATGCTCGAGTTAAAAAACTAAAAGTCACTTCGAATCTTAGCTTGATCACACATAAAATTCTTTTGCAAGATTCCTTTTCCACAAAGGCTCTATGACTTTCTTATATCCATTCAGTTTTTGTCTTATGGTTTCCCCCTTTTCTCATTGTGAGCAACCAATCATTTCACTCTAGGACAAAAGTTAATTTCCTTAATATAACACATCCATTACAAAAACACAATTCTCATACCTTATAGATTTTCTTTCCAAAAACATGTCTTACTTTTTTCCCCGTACAGAGTTGTTTCTCTTATTTCTAGTTTTAATCATCATATATTAGGTAGAATTCTTTTTATAACTTTTAATTTCTAATGAAACTTAGAAAGTAATCAATTGTGAATTGTCTGTCACTTACCAGCATTCTGTAGCTTAACACCATTTCATAATTTCTAGAAGCATGTGCTTCCTCATAATGTAATTTTTTACTGTGGTCACCAACACCTGGGCCACTGCCTGGTATCAGTCCATGGCCTATTAGGAACCAGGCTGCACATCACCACCTGAACTCTGCACTCTCCCACCCATGACACCCTATCCCCCAACCCCCAGTCTGTGGAGAAATTGTCTTCCATGAAACTCGTCCCTGGTGCCAAAAAGGTTGAGAACTGTTGGCATAAGACATGTTTACTAACAGACCCAAATATCTTTAGTTTTGTTGTAATAATAAGCCAAATGTGGATATACTTATGTTCAGCAATTAATGTTTCAGTGTTTTATCTTATTTGGAAATGATCTAGGTATTCAATAAATAGTCATCATTTAATTAAACCTAGCAAAACTCCAAGGGGTAAGTTACTAAAACGATTTGGGAAGCTGTTTTTAAGCTTATTTCTTATAGCAATAAACAGGGCTAGCCATCAGCAGGTTATTTCCCTGTTAGCATTTATACAGTATGTATAAGTTAGGCAGTCATCACGAAGGCAAGAACCCTAAAAAATTAAATACATGGGTTTTTTGTCTTACTGCTATGCTTGAACTAACTGGTATTTATTTAAAAAGACTTTTGTGATTTTTCATTTGTCTTTTATAGAGTCTTTTAGAGAGGAAATTTTTGATTTGTTTAATCTAGATGCCTTTGTGTACCAGTCAAAAACATCTCATTGTTTTTGAAGCATTTCGAGTCTGTCCTTTTCTGATGCACCTCATAAGTGAACAATTTTGTCAAGATTAAAACTTCCCTATTGTGGCCACTATAATTACAAGTTGTCCTTAGTAAGGTTAACCCATTTTTAAAAAAAATACACAGATTCGGGGCCTATAATATTTATACAGAAAATTAACTTGTGTCCTAGAACGTGAAGTTCCAGACTCCTTAGATTCAGGGGAACCCGTTTTAGAAGGTCTCTGAGGCCTCTAACTGGATCCAGTCCAGTTACTTTTTGGAGCCAATCCAATTCTGATCCCAGTCTGGTTAAAGAAATGCTCAAAGTCCAAGAGCTCAAAAATGCAAGTTTGCAGAGCTTGAATCTGAGAAGAACTCACTCACAACCTCAAGTTACTAAGAAGAGAAGAGCAAGTACAATTGGCTCCCATGGGTACCTTTGCTTAGTCACTCGTTGTTCCTGGGGAACACTAGAGGTCTCCTTCAGATCCCAGGCTGACACTAAAATTGTTAAAAACTACAGGCATACCTTGTTTTAATGCGCTTCACTTTGTTGAGCTTTGCAGATATTGCATTTTGTATAAATTGAAGATTTATGCAACCCTGTGTCAAGCAAGTCTGTAGGCACCATTTTTCTAACTGCATGTGCTTAATTTGTGTCTTTGTCACATTTGGGTGATCCTTGCAATATTTCAAATCTTTTCATCATTATTATATCTGCTATGGTGATCTGTGATCCAGGGAATTTTTTTTTTTCTTTTTAATTAATTTTACCTAGTGCCAGCATAGGGATCTGTTGTTTTGGGACACCATGAACCATGCCCATGTAGGACTTCAAACTTAATTGATAAATGTTGTTTATGGTTTTTTTTTTTTATTTCAGCATATTATGGGGGTACAGATGATTAGGTTACGTATAATGCCCATGCCCTCCCTCCCCCCCAGGTCTGAGCTTCAAGTGTGTCTATCCCTGGGATGGTGCGCATTGCACTCTTTCTGTATGCATATACCCGTTTTGACTGCTCCATGAACTGACTGTTCCTATATCTCTCCCTCTCGTTGGGCCTCCCTATTCCTTGAGACACGACAATATTAAAATGAGGCCAATTAATAATCCTACAATGGTCTCTAAGTGTTCCAGTGAAAAGAAGAGTCACACATCCTACATTAATCAAAAGCTAGAAATGATTAAACTTTGTGAGGAAGGCACATATGAAGATGAGACAGGCTGAAAGCTAGGGCTCTGGTGCCAAACAGCCAATTTGTGAATGCAAAGGAAAGTTCTTGAAGGAAGTAAGAAGTGCTACTCCATTGAACACATGAATGATAAAAAAGAGAAACAGCTTTATTGTTGATATGGAGAAGATTTTAGTGGCCTAGATAGAAGATCAAACCAGCCACAACATTCCCTTAAGCCAAAGCTTCATGTAGAGCAAGACCCTAACTCTGTTTAATTCTATGTAGTCTAAGAGAGGTGAGGAAGCTGTGGAAGAAAAGTTTCAAGCTGGCATTGGTTGGTTCATGAGGTTTAAGGAAAGAAGCCATCTCTGTAACATAAAAGTACAAGGTGAAGCAGCAAGTATTGATGTATAAGGGGCAGCAAGTTATCCAGAATAGCTAGCTAAGATAAAAGATGAAGGTGACTACACTGAACAGATTTTCAACGTAGGTGAAACAGCCTTATACTATATTGGAAGAAGATGCTATCTAGGACTTTCAGAGGACAGGCTGACTCTTAAGGGCGAATGCAGCTGGTGACCTTAAGTTGAATCCAGTGCTCATTTGCCATTTTGAAAACATTAGGGCCTTTAAGAATTATGCTAAATGTACTCTGCCTGTGCTCTGTAAATGAAACAACAAAGCTTGGATGGCAGCAGATCAGTTTACAGCTGAATATTTTAAGCCCACTCTTGAGACGTACTGCTCAGAACAAAAGATTCCTTTCAAAATATTACTGCTCATTTACAGTGCACAAGGTCACCCAAGATCTCTGATGGAGAAGAACAAGGAAATTAATGTTGTGCAAGGAAATTTATGTTGTTTTCATGCCTGCGAACACAACATCCATTATGCTGCCCGTGGATCAGGGAGTAATTTTGACTTTCAAGTCTTATTATTTGAAAAATACATTTCATGAGGCTATAGCTGCCATAGATAGTGATTCTTCTAGATGGATCTGGGAAAAGAGAATTGAAGACTTTCTAGAAAGGATTTACCATATTAAATGCCAGTAGGAATATTCTTGATTCATGGGAGGAGATCAAAATGTTCACATTGACAGGAGTTTGGAAGAATTTGATTCTAGCCCTCATGGGTGACTTTGAGGGGTTTAAGACTTGAGTGAAGGAAGTCGCTGTAGATATGGTAGCATAGCAAGAGAGCTGGTATTGGAAGTGGAGCCTGAAGATGTGACTGAATGGCTACAGTCTCATGGTAAAACTTGAAAGGATGAGTTGTTGCTTACGGTTGAACAGAGAAAGTGGTTTCTTGAGATGGAATCTACTCCTGGTGAAGATGCTTGAACATTGTTGAATGAAATGACCACAAAGTATTTAAAATATTATATAAACTTAGTTGGTAAAGCAACAGCAGGGATTAAGAGGATTGACTCTAGTTTGAAGGAAGTTCTGTGGGTAAAATGCTGTCAGTGTCATATACGACAGAGAAATCTTTTGTGAAAGGAAGAAACAATCAATGTGGCAAACTTCATTGTCTCATTTTAAGAAATTGCCATGGCCATCCCAAGCTTCAGCAGTCACCACCATGATCAGACAGCAGCCATCAACATCAAGGCTAGACCCTCTAGCAGCAAATATGAGTTGCTGAAGGCTCAGGTGATCATTAGGATTTTTTAGAAATAAAGTATTTTTTAATTTAAGATACGTAGATTGTTTTTTTAGACATAATGCTATTGCACACTTAATAGATTATAGTGTAGTTTAAACCTAAGTTTTATATGCACTTGGAAACCCAAAAATTCATGTGACTTCCTTTATTAGGATATTTTCTTTATTGCAGTGGTTTGGAACTAAACTTGAAATGTCTCCAAGGTATGCTTGTAAATTTAACAGAGTGTATTTCAGCATTAAAAGATTAATCAGGCAGCACTCAAAACTCGAAAAGGTTTACAGAGCTCTGGTTTAGCAGCATAAGCACTGCGCTTTTATAGGCTGAATGTGAAACCAAAGTAAGGAATTTACTTAATTGGCTACAGCTGTGGGTGAAAGTATCTAGTTGCATATCTAACGGCTAGTTGTGGTTGGCTGAAGGTTTTTTTTTCTTTAATTACAAAGTTTTTCTGAGTTCAATTTCAGCTTGCTTGTATAATGTTTCTGGGTATAAAAACAACTCCAGGCTAATGACCTCATGCTTATTTTGCTTTAACAAAATATGATTGGCAAAAGTAGTTGAAAATTATGTGTTCTCAGTGTAACTCATCTGTGAATTCAAATATAATGTTGATTAAAACTGGGACAGTCTTCTAGACCACGTTGTGTACCCATTTTCCAATCTGAATTGCCTTCTACCCTGCGTTCTCCGTTGCCTAGTTCACTAGCATTTTAAATGATCCAGGCAATTGAAAAAGATGTTATTTTCTTTGATAGATTGTTTTATTGTCTCATAAAACTCTGTTGTCAGGAAATTTTTCCTTGTATTCACTCTGAAATCCCTTGCTCAATTTCATCAGATTACTTGAAATTTCCCACTTGGGGAATTATCCCAAAATTTCTCTCTCCCTGGTGTTGATATCCTTTAAATAGTTTAATTTCTCCCTCTCTCTCCACCCCCCCCATCCTCTCTGTCTCATACTCATATTCTTTCTCTCTTTCTTTCTCGCTCTCATGTTTATATTGCTATTTGCCAGTACTTTATACCATACATGTTCTACTGTTATTGGAAAAACATTATTAGCTAGGCAGTAGAATGTCAGGATTTGGGAGTGTTTTCACATCTGTACTCAGAGTCTTGTTCGTACTAGTTTTATTCATTTCTGATGTCCTGTCTGGTGCTGCCTACCCACTAGGTAGTCACTAACTATTGAAACATTAAAATAGTAGTTTAGTATCTATTAAAACTTTTTTATTTTCCTCTTTGTTTTTTTTTTTTGTATGTCATTTACTTAGAATTAACTAAATAATTCTTCAGTTATCCACTGGCAGTGTTTCACAATTTAACAGGTTTTTCTTTTGTGAAGATTTCTGTTATCAAAACAGTTTATATTTTGAGACCAGTTTTTTTTTTTTTTTTCTCTCCTCTTTTGTTAATACAGTTAAAGGGATAAAAATATTTGATGACAGGATTTTGGGTGTTTTCAACAGTTCATACTTCTGGTTTTACAGTTTTTCCCTTTTTATACAGAAAGAATGCAAATAATTGGCTGTATTGTATGTCATTACCAATTTCACCAGTTCCTTTTTTTTTTTTAATCTAAAATTTAAATCTAAAATCTCTTAAAGGTATTTTTAAAAATGCGTGATTTCTAGGTTGCAATGCCTAGATTTTTTGTTGGATTTTCTCTGGTCTCTTATTTCCTTTCATTTTGTAGGCAATATGATATTGTTTAAGAGTTAGTATAGCTTAATGGTGGGCTTTAGAAGAAGATTGTCCTGGTTTGAAGCCTGACTTCCATTTTCTTTCTTTGTTTTTTTTAAAGCAGATTTCTTAATTCATCTTCACTTCAATCTTCTCATCTATAAAATGGGAATAATTATACTACTTCTTCTGCATAGTAGTTGTGAATGTTAATTGATTGCATATATTTAGACAGATAATCCTCAATTTATAATGGGGTTAGTCCCGATAAATCCATCATAAATTGATAATTTCATGAGTTGAAATTTATTTAATTCACCTAACCTACTGAAGAACATCGTAGCTTAGCCTAGCCTACCGTAAATGTGCTCAGAACACTTACGTTACATTGGACAAAGTCATGTAACACAAAGCCTGTTTTGTAATAAAGTGTTGACTATCTCATGTAATTTTTTTGTATACTGTACTGAAAATGAAAAACAATGGTTGTATGGATACTCGAAGTATGGTTTCTACTGAATGCATATTGCTTTTACACCATTGTAAAGCTGAAAAATTTTAAGTCAAATCACTATAGATTGGGACCATCTCTATGTGTAAAGTGCTTAGAATAGTACCTAGTGCATACTAAGTCCTCAAATAATATTAATTATGATTGTATTGTTATTTGTTATAATCATTATCATAAATGTAAATGGAATTTTGGTTTATTGGAACCATATAGAGAATTACCTTTTTCATATAAACTCTTGCTTGCAATTATTGTTTGTATTGGTACATAGTTGGTTCACTATTTGTATTTCTTTAGCATTTTAAATATTTAGTGGATGCTTTTTATGGGAATGCAGTCTTTGTTCTGGAAATATTTTGCTCTGAGAATTTTTCTGTTATTTGATTGTAGGAATGTAGCTTTTGTGAAGACCCTCGCTTTGCCAGAACTGGGGTTTGCATTAGCTGTGATGCAGGGATGTGCAGAGCCTATTTCCATGTAACCTGTGCCCAGAAGGAAGGTCTGCTTTCAGAGGCAGCAGCAGAAGAGGTGCGTTTATATAAATCCATAGTTGGTGAATACGTTCAATAAGACTTCTCATGATTTTGTTATATCCTATAACAGGTAAAATAATTAAAGAAATTTTAAAATCTATTCTTAAAGTCTTTGCTGAGATCAGTGTTCTAAAATTTTAAGAGTAAATATCTATGAGTTTCGTCGGTCTTAAAGCTAGTCAGATGTTTGGAAATGTGCTAAAATTTTTATAGGGCAATCTGACAGGTAAAGATAATCTGAGGTATTTTAAAGCATTAAAATGTCAACATATTTTATGCAAGAATCTGAAATTGTACTTGGGTAACCTTGCTCTGTTTTTCTCTAAGTAAAATCGTTACCCTATCTTTAGTATCTGTTGGTGTCTCTTCACTTTTTTCTTTTTTTAATTTCAGAATATGATGGCAATATAAATGTTTTAGTTACATGAATTGCTTTTCTACAGTTTGAGTCAAAATTATAAGTGTGTCCATCACTCAGATAGTGTGCATTGTACCCATTAGGAGTGAATTTACCCATCCCCTCTCCTAAACCACCTGCTTGAATTCTGTTGAATTTTACCACCATATGTGCACTTGAGTGTTGATCAATTACTTCCAATTTAATAGCGAGTACATGTGGTATTTGCTTTTCCATTCTTGCGATAATTCACTTAGAATGATGGTCTCCAGTTTCATCCAGGTTGTTGCAAAAGGTATTAGTTCACCATTTTTTTTTTTTTTTATGGCCAAATAGTACTCCATGGTATACATATACCACATGTTATCAATCCACTCATGTACTGATAGGGCACTTGGGCTGTTTCCACATCTTTGGAATTGTGAATTGTGCTGCTATAAACATTACAGTCCAAGTGTCTTTTTAATAAAGGGTCTTTTTTTCCTTTGGGTAAATACCCAATAGTGGGATTGCTGAATCAAATGGCAGGTCTACTTTTAGTTCTTTGAAGTATCTCCATGCTGCTTTCCATAGAGGGTGTACTAATTTGTAGTCCACCAACAGTGTATAAGTGTTCTTTTCTCTCTGCATCCATGCCAGCATCTGTTGTTTTGGGACTTTTGGATAAAAGCCATTCTCAGTGTAGTTACGTGATATCTCATTGTGGTTTTGATTTGCGTTTCCCTGATGATTAGAGATGTTGAGCATTTTTTTTTTATATGTTTATTGGCCATTAGTCTATCTTCTTTTGAAAAGCTTTTGTTCCTTTCTTTTGCCCACTTTTTAATGGAGTTGTTTGCTGTTTTCTTGCAGAATTCCTTGAGTTCTTTGTAGATTCTGGTTATTAGCCTTTTATTGGATATGTAGCATGCAAATATTTTCTTCCATTCTGTAGGTAGTTTGTTCACTCCATTGATTGTTTCCTTGCCTATGCAGAAGCCTTTTAATTTAATCAGGTCCCATATATTTGTTTTTGTTGCTGCCGTGGTTGCCTTTGGGGCCTTCTTATAAATTCTTTGCCTGGGCAAATATCTGTAAGAGTTTTTCTAATCTCTTCTTCCAGAATTCTTAGAGTTTCATGCCTTAGATTTGTGAGTGGTGAGGGGTGCAGATCCTGTTTCAGTCTTCTACATGTGGCTATCCAATTTTCCTAGCACCATTTACTGAATAGGGAATCTTTTCCCCAGTGTGTGTTTTTGTCTGCTTTGTCCAAGATTAGATGGCAATATGTGGATGGTTTTATATCTGGGCTCTTTATTCTGATCTATTGGTCTATATCTCTGTTGCTGTGCGAGTACCATGCTGTTTTGATTACTATAGCCATGTAGTATAGCTTGAACTTTGGTAAGGAGATGCCTCCTGATTTGTTCCTTTTGCTTAAGGTTGCTTTGGCTATTCGGGGTCTTTTGTGCTTCCATATGAAGTGTAGAATTATTTTTTTCTAGATCTGCAAAAGATGATGTTGATATTTCAATGGTGATTTCACTGAATCTGGAAATCACTTTGGTTAGTATAGACCAGCGGTCCCAAACCTATTTGGTATTAATTTTTCATTTCCAGAATTTCTGTTTGATTTTTTTTTAATAATTCAATTTCCTTAGTAAATTTTTTATTCATTTCCTGCATTGCTTTTGTGGTTTCTTTGTGTTGGGTTTCTATTTTCTCTTATATTTCATTGAACTTCCTTACAATCCATATTCGAAATTCTTCATCTGTCATTTCAGTCTTTTTGTTTTAGATGGTATCCATTGGTAATGATATATTGTTTTCTTTTGGTGGTGTCCTTTTGCTCTGATTTTTCATGTTTCTGGAGTTCTTTTGCTAATTCCTTCTCATTTGGCCTATCGGTAGAGACCTTGGGGTTCTAGGTCTGGCTTATGGGCCTGTCCATGGGTCCCCAAAGATCAATCCCTGAGCATGCTTGGGAGGGGAGTGCTGGTACTGAGTTGCCTGTGGGGTGGTCTAGCAGGTTTGTTGTACTTCTCGTGTTATTGCTGACCTGCTGTATTCACCTCTTCTCAAAAAAGGTGGTGTGGTGAGTTAGGTCCACCAGCTTAATCTCATTGGTGGTGGGTGGTACTTGTGGGTACGAAGCAGGAGAAATATGTAAAGGACAAAATATGTACATTGTCAGATTTATTTTTCTCTTTCAGTATCTAGACACCAGGCATCTAGGTATTGAATTTTATCTGTAAGAGGTCCTATAAATTTCAAGTACTGGTATCAGAAATTAAGAATTCTTGCATACACACACATTGTTTTCCTTTTTGGGACTTCATTATCTGGGTGCTTCAGATTTGAGTATAAGACTTCTCAAGAAGTAAACCATAACTGTAGGTTAAACAATTATAAAATGTCTTCAAGGCACTGCAATTGAGGGATGATAAATATAACTCAGCATGCATTTGTGGTACATGAATATAGCAGTCACTTTGAATTCATGTTCTAAAACCCAGTTGTGTTAACAGGTGATCTAAACTTTGTTTAGCAAACAGTGTTGTTTGTATTTAAAAATAGTCTCATAATACTCAATGAAATCAACCAGTCATTATGTTTGAGTTCCTATGTTTATGTGCAAGGGACTAAGATAGGTATTGGGGTGGAGGAGTCTGTCAGGGAGCAAAAAAATATCTTTAAGGCAGAGTATCCACCTAGGCATGCATGAATTGTAAACACAATGAAATGTTAAGCAGCCATACAAGATGGCATTAAAAGATATCACAAGTGTGTATTATGGACAGGAGATGGTATATAGATTATTAAGTATGGAATGTCCAATGTCCTATGTACTAAGTTTGACAATTGATATCTCTGACATTTCACTTTGACACATCTTTGTGTGTGTGTGTGTGCGAAGGTACGTCCTTATTATTTCAAATGAATGTTTTGGCTTATGATTATCTTTCACATTTTTTTAAAGAGGAATTTTTGTGAAACCATGGATAAGTCAAAAATTCATGTTATTTTTGAATATGACTTCTGTCCTGGAACCAATGCAGTGCAGACAGCTCGAAATATCAACGAAGTGTTTGGGCAGGTGTGGCTAATGAATGCACAGTACATGCATGGTTTGAGCAGTTCCGTTCTGGTGATTTTAATCTTGAAAATGAGCCCAGTGGGTGACCTGAGACCAAGGTGGATAATGATGAGCTAAAACCTATAATGGAAGTGAATCTATCCCAACTTACGCATGAATTAGCAGCAAGATTTGCCATTACTATTCCAACAATATTGGACCATTCGAAACAAATGGGCAAGGCAAAGAAGCTGGATAGATGGGTACCACATGAGTTAAACGAGCATCAGAAGAGAAATCGTTTTGAAGCTTGCCTTTCTTTGCTGTCACGACATAAAGGTGAACCATGTCTACCTTATTTTTACATGTGATGCAAAACGGATTCTTTTTGACAATTGCAAGCATTTGGCACAATGCTTGGATAAAGATGGATTGCCGAAACACAGTCCAAAACCAAATATTCATCAGAAAAGCTAATGGTGTCTGTTTGGTGGTCCAGTGCTGGTATTATCCACTGCAGCTTCATGAAACCTGGTCAATTAATTATAGTGGATGTCTGCTGCAACCAGTTGGATGACATGATGAGGGTGCTTGCAATTAAGCAGCAGAGATTGGCCAATAGGGACAGGCCGATCCTCTTGCAAGACCACATGTTTGAGCAGCACAAAGAATGCTGCTCAAACTACAGATGGTGGACTTGGAAACTCTCTGTCATCTGCCATATTCACCAGACCTTGCACCAACTGACTACCATTTTTTCCAGGCTCTGGACCACTTCTTACAAGAAAAATTACTTAATTCTGAACAAGCTATGGAAAGGGCCTTTTGCAATTTCATTGCCATTCACTCTCCAGGCTTCTTAGCTGCTGGCATAAGCAAGCTACCATTAAGATAGCAAAACTGTGTTGATAGTTTAGGCACACACTTTGATTAATTGTACTGCTTCTTATTTGAAATATAATAAACTACATTTTTGATTTGAAATTGAATGTTTCATATTTAATGACCTAATAACTAGAGAAAGAAGGTGGTTCCCTGGAATTAGAAACTTTAGCTTAACTTTTTCTTACCTCTAGCTATTTAAGGGTTACAAATTAATGTGTTGTAATGTCATTCATTCAACATATTTATTCAAGAGATATTCTGACCCAGTATGTATTAGGCATTATAATACTATAGATCCCATAAAGATAGTGAACTAAACAGACAAATTATGTGCTCTTAAAGAAGCTTACATTTGAGTGGCAAGTAGAGAGAGGACAGATAATGAAATAACAAACAAATAAATATATAGTGCTAAGTACTGCCAAGAAATATAAAGTAGAATAAAGTATTTAGCGAGTAATGGAGGTAAGGTAATGCTATTTTCTATGGGAAGATCAGAAGGGATTCTTTATTAAGGTGACATTAATGAAAATAAGTGAGGGAAGTGATGGTTGGCATGTGAATATTTGAGAGGAGACCTTACAAGCAGTCAGAATAGCATATGCAAAGGCCCTGAGATAGGAACATACTTGGTTTGTTTGAGCACCAAGAAGGAGACCAGTGTGGTGTAACTTAGTTAAGGGCTGTATTGGTGAGAGGGGAGGAAGGAGTAATGGGGGAAGTAAGAGGCCATATCATGTAGAACCTGGAAGAGCATGGGGAGGTGAGGTAAAAAAACCACAAGATCTGCATAAAGTAGATAGGAATTGATTGTTGATTTAAAAGGACCACTCTGATTATTTTATTGAGTACATACTGTAGGGTCAAAGTAGGGAGACCAGTTAGGAAGCTGTTGCAACAGGCTCTGGGTGGAGATAATGAGATATGACAGATTTTTTTTTCCCCGATGGTTCTTTTTTTTTTTTCCCCCCAAGGTATTATGAGGGTACAAATATTTTGTTTACATTAGAGGCATGCTCTTCCCCTCTACAATGCTCCCCATGTCCTTTAGTTGTGGGATTACCCCCCCATCCCTCTAATCCCTGGAGAATGTTACTGCCATGTGAGCACCCTAGTGTTCATCAGTTAGTACCAATTTGATGGCGAGTACAAGTGGAGCCCATTCTTCCGATCTTGTGATACCTCACTTCGGATAATGAGCTCAAGCTCAATCCAGGAAAATATAAGAGGAGCTAGATCACTGTCGTTTTTTATAATTGAGTAATATTCCATTGTATACATATACCGAATTTTAATAATCCACTCATGAATTGACGGTCACTTGGGTTGTTTCCACATCCTTGCAATAGTGAATTGTGCTGCCATAAACATTTGGGTGCAGATGTCTCTATTATAGCATATCTTTTGCTCTTTTGGGTAGATGCCTAATAGTGCTATTGCTGGATCAAATGGTATTTCTATTTTTAGCTCTTTGAGGTATCTCCAAATTCTTTTCCACAAAGGTTGCACTAATTTCAGTCTCACCAGCAGTGTAAGAGTGTTCCTATCTCTCCACATCCTTGCCAGCATTTGTCGTTGTGGGATTTTTTGATAGAGGCCAATCTCACTGGGGTTAGGTGATATCTCATTGGGGTTTTGATTTGCATTTGTCTAATGATTAGAGATGTTGAGCATTTTTTTATATGGTTTTTGGCCATTATTCTGTCTTCTTTTGAAAAGTTTCTGTTCATTTCCTTTGCCCATTTATTGATGGGGTTGTTTGATTTTTGCTTGTTGATTTAAGTTCTGGATAGATTCTTGTTATCAGCCCTTTATCACATGTGTAGAGAACAAATATTTTCTCCCATTCTGTAGGCTTTCTGTTGGCTCTAATGATAGTTTCCTTGGCTGTGCAAAAGCTTTTTAATTTGATCAGATCCCATTTATTTATTTTTGTTGCTGCGGTGATTGCATTGTGGGTCTTCTTCAAGAATTCTTTGCCTAGGCCGATGTCTGAAAGGGTCTTCCCAACATCTTCTTTTAGAATTCTTAAGGTTTCATGCCTTAGGTTTAAGTCTGATATCCATCTTGAATTGATTTTTGCGAGAGGTGGGGATCCAGTTTCATTCTTCTGCATGTAGCTATCCAGTTTTCCCAGCACCATTTATTGAAAAGAGATTCTTTTCCCCAGTGTATATTTTTGTCTGCTTTGGATATGACAGATTTTGTAGGTATTTGCTAGTAGATTTTTTATAGAGTGTAAAAGAAAGGGAGGGATCAAAGTTGATTTCTCTTTGGCCTGAGCTTCTGGTAGAATGGAGTTGAAGTTTCATGAGCTGGAGAAGGCTTCAGGAAGAGCAGACTTGTTTGAGGAGAAAGTGAAATTGAGTAGTTTTGACGTGTTGAGTTCATAGTGCCTATTAGATATCTAAATGGAGATATCAAGTAGATAGTTGGCTATCTTAGTGTGAAGTTCAGGGTAGCAGTTAGGACTAAAAATATAAATTCGGGAGTTGCTGGAGTATAGATAGTATTTATAGTAAGATGACTAGATGAAATTACGTGGGTTATAAGAGTAGGTGAGATAAGAAGAAGTCTGATGACAGGTCAGGCTACTTCAGCATTCTGTGTTGGGAAGATGAGGGGGAATCTGCAAAGGAGACTGAAGAGTGATTAGTAATGTAAAAGTGAAGTAAGAGATAATAGTATCCCAGGGGTCCAGGGAAGAAGTGTTTCAAGTGGGAGTGATCTTTTGTGTCAAGGTTAAAGTTTAGAAATGACCATTGGATTTATCAAATTGGAAGTCATTTTTTTTTTTTTGTTGACAGGAGTTATTCATGGGAGTGGTTGGTAGTCAGCACGGGAATTTGGGAGTGGAATAGAACTGAAGATGGCTAATGTGGACAGGCCTTTGGACTTTTCCTTTTAGGGGGATCTTAGAAGTGGAGCAGTGGATGGGTATCAAAGGAAGATATTTAAAGTTTTTAAAAGATATTGCAGTATGTATGCTGAAGAGAGTGATCCCAAAGGGAGAAAAAATGCAGGAGAGAGGTAGAGTTGGTGAAGGCAGTAGGGAAGAGGGGATGGGATCCAATGCACAAGTGGAGTTAACCTTAGACAGGAACATTAGGCAGTTTATCCATAGTAATAACGAGGATAGGCAGAGGATATAGTAGGGACGCAGATAGGTTGGTGTAAGTTGTCATTGGAAGATATGGAAGCTCTCATTTCACTGATTTTCAATTTTTTTATTCTCTTTTTTTTTAATGAAATAAGAAGCAAGATCACTGCAAGAGAGGAACAGGGAAGAGACAGTGAAGGTGTGCAAGGAGAGGTGAAGTTATTCGATAATTGTCTAGGAAAATGGAGAGTAAATTAACTTGGGGATGTGTTCAGCTGCTCAGGTGCATGTGCAGTGTAGGATGAAAGTATGCTTTAGGTTCTGTCAAGGGAAGTTAGATGAAGAAGGGTAGGACTAAGAGAGTAGATCCTCCATGCAAAGGAGTAATCGATGGGCCGTAGAATAATAAGGTAAAGAGGGCAGTTATGTGTATGGGCTGTAGGATAGTCAAAAGGTAGAAAGTCAGTAAATTGGAGATCCTTATGATGTTAAAAACTTGTTTGAGTTTTATAGGGAGTGACCAGGAAAGATAAAAGTTCAGAGAATGATATTTTGGGTATTGAATTAAGGCGAGAGTACAGAGTCTAGGTAAAATTGGAGCAATTGGCTGGCTAAGGTCGGGTGGATAATAGCATTGATACTGTATAATTGAGAAGATAAGTTTGATATGACACTAGGTCATTACAATGCTTAGGCTTTTCTGCTTTCAGTAAACACTTTACTAAGATACCAATAAAGCATATCTACTTTCTTCCGATGTACAGTACAGTTTTTACAAGTCTACAGTTGATTCTCAATGTACAAGACTCCCATTTGTTTATTGTGCCTTTGATCTGCTGTGTTGGTATTACTCAGGGAGCTTTGTAAAAAAAAAAAAATTAAGATTTTTGGGCGAAACCAAGTAATCTAGAGGCCCACAAACTAAATTTAACTTATGGATACATTTTGTTTGATAGGAATAGTGTTAAAAAAAAAAACAAACCCTAAAAACCTTGAATTTGAATGCCTTTAGATGGGATATTCCAGTTTGTAACAGGCCCTGCGGTTCTCGCATGCCCTGCCACTTACTTCCTGCCCCCATCACTTATTTTTGTTTTACGATTTTCTAGCATCTTTTAGGTCCCCTTTACTCATTTATGTTTACTGTTACTGCTTCCCAAGATATTCACATTTAAAGTTCTTTCCTTAGGCTTGTTGAATGAGAATCTCTGGAGTTGTGCTTCAGTAATCTTTATTTAGAAACCTCCTTAAATGAATCTGATGATAGGTAGTGGTTGACAAAGACAGATCTTACATACTGGCTATGTATCTTGGTTTAGCAACTTAACCTCTGTGCTTTTCCGTTTTCTATTCCATAAAATTGATATTTAAATAGTAGAACCCACGTCATATGGTAGTAATGAAGGTTAAACGAGATACTACGTAAAAAAGCACATGTGCTTGGTACATGGTAGGTATTCGGATAAATGTTTTTCCCTTTCCATTTTCCTTTGGGAGTAGGATCTTAAAAGCTCCATTTCTCTAAGCAGGTTGAAAGGATATTCCACATCAACCAATGAATTATTAATAATTAGGACACTATTTTGACTGGTTTAACAAGTCCAGATAACCAGTGGCTTAAACAAGGAAAAAGTTGAATTCACTATAATATGAAATTTCTGGCTAATTGGATACTCAGAGGAATTTGGTTCCAAGGATTAGGTTCTTTCTTTCTTGTTGCTTTGCTTTCCCTTAGTCTGTTGCACTTTCCCACACAAAGACTTGCGATTCTACCTTATTGAAAGGAGCATAGAGGAGGTTAAGAATAGGAGGCTTCCTTTCAAGGGCAGGGTCTAGGAATTTCACACACCTTATTGGCCGGAACTTAATCGCATGGCTGCATCTAGCTGTAGGGAAGCTGAAGCAGATATTTTCTAGCAGGGTAGCCATGTGTCCAGTAAAAACTCAGGGGGTTCTAGTACTAAAGGAAAGAAGAGGAGAATGGATATTGTAAGACGGTAGTTTCTGCGTAGTTAATATTTCTCTGGTATATCTCTTTCCATTCTGTAAGCAAATTTAATCTGTTGGTCATTCTAGCCTTAGAATTAGAGTTTACTGTCCCCTAATCCCAAATTAATTAATTAAAAAAATTACTTGAGTTACTTATTCCTTTGTAAATCTCTTTTAGGACAGAGATGACTGATGTTTTTCCTAAGTCAGAGTCTTGGTCCTAATGCTTAACTCACCTATGCAGGCATGGATCTTATCTCTAATAACTTGATTTCAACCTTCCTTACTTTAAAACAGTAGAATGAGTATCTGGATCTGGGCATTTTGGCTAAGATTCAACATAAACATCTCTGTCACCAAGATTTAGAGCATGTCATGAGAAAACAGCTGTGTCTGTGTGTTAATACAATCTTCTACCTACACTTTAGCATTTATTTTTAAAGGCATATGAAGTAATTATAATTAAACTGC
>RJWJ010012344.1:0-42220 GCA_004363605.1 Indri indri
GTAGTAACTGAACAACACATAAGTGTACATATAAGAATAACATCTATTGGATGTCGGGTAGGGAGGGAGGGGGAAGGGGGAGGGGCGAGGGGGAGGAGCGGACGGATATATGCATACACAAAGGGTGCAATGCGCACCCTCCGAGAGATGGACACGCTTGGGACTGGGACTTGGGGGGAAGGGGGGGCAAGGACAACATACGTAACCTAAACACCTGTACCCCTATAAACAACAAACAATAAAAAAAAGAACTCTGAGTAGCCATATAAATATTAAAGAAATTGAATTCATAGATAATCCTCTTGTCACAAACAAAGAAAACTCTAAGACAAGATGACTTTACTGGTGGTTTCTATCAAATTTTAAAATAGAAATCATACAAAATCATATACAAATTATTTCAGAAATTAAATACGAGGGAAACCTTTTCAACTTTATTTTATAAGGCTAGCATTATTATGTGTGGTAGGAAGGATAACATCCTCCTTCCCCCAAAATGCCTAAGTCTTAAACTTCAGAACCTGTGAATATGTCACCTTACACATCAAAAGGGAATTGTATGATGTGATTAAGTTGAGGATCTTGAAATGAAAAGATTGCCCTAAATTATGGGCCTAATGTAATCACAAGCACTCTTATAAAGGGAAGAGGGAAGCAGGAGAGTCAGGAGAGATGTAACAACTGAAGCAGAGATCAGAGTGATGTAATTGCTGATAGGACACAAGCCAAGGAGTGCAGACAACCTCTAGAAGCCCGAGAAAGTTTTCTTGCCTAAAAGCCTTTCTCTCTTAAAGCCTGCAAAGAAATGCAGCCTTTTTGACATGTTTATTTTAGCCTCATAAGGCACGTTTCAGATTTCTGACCTCTAGAACTATAAGATAATATGTTTTTGTTGTTTTAAGGCATCAGATTTGTAATGATTTATTGCAGCAGCAATAGGAAACCAATACACTCTGATACGCAATCTAAACAAAACATAACTGGAAAAGAAAATCACAGAACAATTTCACTATGAATATAGACACAAAAATCCTTTAAAATATCTGCAAATTGAATCTAGCATTACACAGAGAATAATCCATCATGTCAAAATGTAGTTTATCTCAGTAATACCAGATTGCTTCATCATTTGAAAACAATCTATGCAGTTCTCCCAATTAACAAACTAAGAAACAACAAAAAAAATGATAATCTCAATAGATGCAGAAAAAGCTTATGGCAAAATCACCATATATTCACGATAAAAAGTTCTCAATAAACCAGGAAGAAAAGAAAAGTTCTTCAATCAGATAAATTGCATCTATGAAAAAAACTACAACTAACATCATTCTAATGATATAACACTGAATGCATTCTGGCTACGAAAAAAAATAAGATATATACAACTTTAAAAGGAACAATCAAAACTGTCTTTATTCATAGAATATATCATTATATACATAAAAAAAGAAGCTAGTAGAAATAGTAATTGAATTTACCACCATGGAAGGATAAATGGTCAATATGTATAGCATTCAATGTATTCCTGTATCCTGGGAATGTAGAATTAGAAAATGAAATTTTAAAACGTCATTTACAATAGCATGAAATGCATGAAAATAAATTTGCTAAAGTGTAAACAACATATGAAATTATAAAATTATAAAATACTGCTGAAATAAACTAATAAATACGAAATAAATGCACAATTACACCATTATACCGTGTTCATGGATTATAAAACTTAATATTGTTAATATGTAAGTTTCCCTAAAACTTATTAATACCATCCTGGTATTATCTTGGCAAGATCTTGTTCTTTTCTTTTAAATAAATTGATAAACTCATCCAGGAATTTATGTGGAAATAAAAAGAATCTAGATTAATCAGAACTATTCTGGACAAAAAGAAAAAAAGTTTGAGGACTTGTACCACATAATTTTAACACTTAATATGAAGTTATAATAATAATGACAGTTATGTTGTTGGCATAAGGATAGACAAATTAGTGGAAAAGAATAGGTGGTCCAAAAATAAACCTGGAAAAAATATAAATGTTTTTGACATTGCAAAAGACAAAGATGTCTAAAGTGGGACAACAAAATTGTGAACTGTAAAGGAAAAGAAAATATTGAACTGGATTTTATCAAAATTAAAGGCTTCTGTTCTTCAAAAGACACCGTTAGGAAAATGAAATGACACACTAGGAAAAAATGTTCACAATTTATTTATCTGAGGAAAGATATGTCACTTCACAAAAGAAAACATGCAAATGGCCAATGCACACATGAGAAAATGCTTGTCTTCCATCATCAGGGAAACACACATTGTAATCATAATAAGATACCATTTCACATCTACTTGGATTGCTAAAAAGCAAATGATTGACAATTACAAGTATTGGCAAGGGTATTGAGCAACCAGAAGCTGGTGATAAAGTAAATATGTGCAATAACTTTGAGAAAAGTTTGGCATTTTTTATAAAAATAAAGATACACTTACTTTGTGGCCCAGTGGTTTATAAAGATAAATTGAAATGTATGCCTACATCAAGACATGTACACATATGTTTAAAGCAACTTTATTTGTAATAATCATAAAGTAGAATCAACTCAAATGTCTCCCAGCTGGTGAATGGATCATCATGGTATAGCTATACAATAGAGTACTTCTCAGAAATCAAAAGGAACATATTACTGTTAATTCAACATGTGGATGGGTACCAAACACATTATACTAAGTGAAAGAAGCCAGTGACAGAAGAATACATACAGGTGGATGCTATTTATGAGATTCCAGGGGAGTTAAAATTAATCTATTGGAAAAAATGATCAATGATGTGGTTGAGAGTAGAGAGGATTTATTACAGAGGGGAACAAGAAATCTTTTGGGGGATGAGGGAAATATTCTGTGTCTTGATTGTCATGGTGAGTACATGGGTATATACATTTGTTAAAATACAAAAATATACAGTTAAATAATTTCATGCTATTTTATATAAAATATAACAATAAAATTAACTTAAAATTATGTACATATATATGTGTATGTTTCCTGGCCTGTGTTTGTAAGAGGTGGAGAATGGAAATGCACACTAGGTTATTATGACTGGTCATTTTGGGGCTATAAAAATGGGGACAAGGAATTTAACTTTTTAAAAACTTTTCTTTATAATATTTATTTTTTCAAAAAAGCTAAGCATGCATTATTTTTGAAAGTTAAATAAAACCGATAAAGAAAAACAATTAAAGAAACAATTAAAAACAATCCTTTTTTAGGATTGCTGGATCGAATGGTAAGTCTACTTTTAGTTCTTTCAGAAATCTCCATACTGTTTTCCATACAGGTTATAATAATTTGCAGTCCCACCAACAGTAAATAAGCATTCTTTTCTCTCTGCATCCACACCAGCATCTACAGTTTTTGGACTTTTTAATAAAAGTCATTCTAACAGGGGTAAGGTAATTAATATCTCATTGCAGTTTTAATTTACATTTTCCTGATGATTAGTGATGGTGAACATTTTTTCAGATGTTTGGCCATTTGTCTATCTTCCTTTGAAAAACTTCCGTTCATGTCTTTTGCCCACTTTTTAATGAGGTTGTTTATTTTTTTCTTGCTGATTTGTTTGAGTTCTTTGGAGATTCTGCATATTAGTGCTTTATCAGATATATAGTTTGTGAATATTTTCTCCCATTCTGTAGGTTGTCTGCTCTGTTGATTATTTTCTTTGCTCTACTGGGTATATACCCGAAGTAAAATAAGTCATTTTATCAAAAAGATACTTGCAGTCAAATGTTTATTGCAGCACAATTCACAATTGCAAAGATGTAGAATCAAACCAAGTGCCCATCAGTTCATCAGTGGATTAACAAAATGTGGTGTGTCTGTGTATATTTTATATATATTATATATAATATATATATTTATTATATAATATATACTTATTATATATAATATATATAAGATACATATAAAATATACATAAAATACACACACATAGACACACACACCATGGATTACTACTCAGCCATAAAAAGAAATGAATTAATGCTTTTATAGCAACTTGGGTGAAACTGGAGACCATTATCCTAAGTGAACTATCTCAACAATGGAAAAACAATTATCACATGTACTCACTGATAATTTGGAACTAACTAATAGCCATACATGTACACAGAAAGAAGTAAAAATCACTGGAAATGAAGAAGGGGAAGGGGAGGAGAGGAGGGTTAAACACCTACCTAGCAGGTACAATGAACAATATTCAGGTGGCAGGCACATTTATAGTCCTGACTAAAGCATTATAAAAGCTATGCATGTAAACAAAACATTTGTACCCCCTTAATACTTTGGAATTTTAAAAAAAGCTAAAAAAACTAATGGACATGGTGAGTGTTGTAGTGGGGGAAAGGGCACGTCTTAAATCATGGTTTGGATGTGGCAAAGTCATAACATGTAACCAAAATGTTTGTACCCCCATAATTTCCTGAAATAAAAAATAAATTTAAAAAAGCTAAAAAAAAAAAAAAAAACTAAGCGAGAGATTATAGCATCTTGGTATAGCACCAAAATTTTTAAAAACAAAGGTATAGTTTTATAGATTTATAAAGATTATAGGCAAAGCGGGTGCTCAGGGGGCCTAGATTTCTCTGTCAATCTCAAAAGGCCACGAATGAAGTCTTACATGGTCATTTATAGGTAACAGTGATTAGTTGCCAGGTGTAATAGATTTACATAACAGCAGGTAGTTCCTCTTAGGTTAACAGTTTTTCAAAAGGCTTCTACAGATCCCTTAACTAATTCTATCTACGTGAACAAATGGTTACAAAATCTTTCAAAGATTAACCTCTAAGTTCTAAGGTAAATTTATCACTTAACAGAGGGGTTAAACAGAGATATATTGGCTCCATATTTTCTGTATCAGGTTATTGTGAATGGAGACAGGTAGTCCGGAGTTTTAAGCAGGAACTTCCCCTTGAGCTGATTGCTTACAGCCAGAGTGGCTGTTTGTTTGGGGCAGGCACTCTTTGATCAGCTCTCATCCTGTAGTTTTTAACAGATTTGCTTTGCTGTACAAAGCAAATCCAAACCTTTAGGTCTGAGAAACACGGCGCCTTGTGGGACACAGCTGTTACTGTCTTTCAGACATGCCCCCCCTGAGGTGCAACAGCTTTTGATATGCAAACCAACATGTTCACATATTCCTTCAGGCAAAGCTCTGCAAAACTCCTGAGACATATCCTGTCTCCAAATATATTTACATTAATTCATGGAGCAACAAAGTGAGAGATTATAGCATCCAGGTATAGCACCAAAACTTTTAAAAACACATTGAGAAGTGTAGGAAGGACAGTTTATATTACCCACATCACCTCTCCCCAAACCCCATGCAGCACAATGTGGAGAGACATACATTCTACATGGGGAAAGGAAAGGGAAGTGAACACCAGAGTTTGCCTTGGACTCTGACACTGGGACTATCACAGTAAAACCCAGTACTGGGCAGGACCCTGTAGCCCCGAACTTTAAGCTTGCTCAATAACCAGGCCAGCCCTTGCAGCCCTAGCCATCAGGCCAATATCTGTGAACCCAGCTTCTATGCCAATTCCTGAGGATACAAGCTCCAGGCCTGCCCAGCACCAGGCCAGCCCCTATAGCAGCAGGCTCCAGGCCCATCCCAGGTTCTAGACCAGCCCAGAGCCAGGTTGACTCACACAGCCCCAGACGGCAGGTCTGCCCCCGTGCTAGGCCAGCACTCCTGGCCTTAAGTACCTGGGCACATCCACTAACATAGGCTCCAGGCCTGCTCAGTGCCAGGCCAGTCCCTCTGGCACAACAGAAAAAAAAAAAAAGAGTAAAAAGGTGAGTTCTCTTTATTCATCTTTTTTTCCAGCTTCATGCAATAGGCCCTAACACAGATTTGGTAACATAGGCTTTTGAATCATTTTTGAATAATTTAATATTTTAAATGGATGATAACATCATCAGGTATTTTGCAGTACTGGTAAATACCGATTGCCTAAGCCTTATTGTGGTTGAGTTTCCCATTATGCTTAATGGTGTCATCATCCTTAAAGGTCTCTAAGCTCCAAATTATGATGTTATTTTTGATATCCCCTGGTTGAAGGGTCTGTTCTCTCCCCTCTGTTCCATTCCACATCTATTTATTGAAATTATGCCTGTATCACAATTCTTAGTTGACAGTACTCTTTTCCATGAAGAATGGCCAAACCTTCTGACTAGGGATTGGATTACTTTCTTTGAACTCTTAGATTGTATTGTCACTTTTTTATAACATTTCACACATGAAATATAAGGAGGAAAGTGTGATAAAATGAAAATGCCTGTTGGACTTAGAATGTAAAGGCCAGGATTCACACTCCAGCTCTGTCTTTTACTAGATCTGGGATTCTTGGCATTGAACTTTAGCTACAGGTGCCTCAGTCTCCTCATTGAGAAAATGTAGGCAATAACCACTACTTGAGATTGTTTTAAAGATCTTATTAATTAACGCATGGATAAATGTGTAACACACAAGTTGGAAAATGCCAAATAGAGAAATAGTTTTAGAACACAAGGCTCATATCTTTAACTAGACTGAAAGTCTCTTGATAACCAGGGCCATGTTCTCTCTAACTCTGTTCCATAAACATCCACCTCTCCATGTACCTAGTTAGCATATTGCCTGGTTCATGACAGAGACTTAGTCAATATTAAATGGATTGAATTTTTTGAATTAGGATAAAAACCTTCTGTTCAGCACTGAAGACATCTTATTCTGTTGCTTGTCCCCAGATCTTCACTTTGCCACATTATAATTAAGTGGTTTATCACATATACCCTCTTTGGTTTTGGTTGTAAAAGATGTATGTTTCAAGAATAGATTCTATTGACTTTTCCTGCAAGATCATGGCATGTGATGGCAATATATCTCATGTGTTAAAAGACTCTAAGCAGGACCCCACACCCTTTGATCACACAATATTTATTTTCCATTTACACCATTGCTATCAGAGCTACCATGAAGGAAATGGTAAAATAGAAGTATGAAAAACTAAAAATAAGTTTTATTTGGGATGCAGCTTGGCTAATTCCTTGATTCAACTTTTTCTTTGTCCTTTGTGATTACTGTACCCTCATTTACAAGATGGAAAACTTATAAATTATACTTTTCTACCTAAAAAAGATTGAAATGAAGGAGTAATATGAAAGATGTAATTATAATGTGCCAAAATAAGATTATTACAAGTTGTTCTCTTTTTAAGAATTTATTTTGGATGACATTTAAATTTAACTGCATTTTAATTCAAATACAAAGAAGGAAACCCACATCACTAACTGACTTTGCCAATCAACTTGTCAATGCACTAATTATCAAAAATTTTAGCAAGACAGAATTGCCCCTTTTGTAATTCTTATACCCCATCACCAGATGCAAAAATGATTACTTTGTTCAAGTTGTCACCTTGTGACTCACATTTAAAAGTGCACTCCCCCACAGTGCTAATAGATCCTATTTATGAAAAAGTTGTGAATTTTGGTAGCTAGATAAATAATATTTCTTACTATAACAGATTCAAATCCACTAAGGGAAAATACTATGTACTCCCAAAACAGCCCTATGCATAATTGTAGGCAATAAAATAATCATGTAAAACTAACCATAACTGTCACTTACTAGTTTTAAATTTTTAAATCATATCTTTAATTTTCAGAACTCTTAGAGATAAGTATTATGGCACATTTAATAAATAAGAGAGTGAGGCTCAGCAAAGTTAATTAACTCAATCAAGGCTGCATAGTTAGGAAGTATGTAGCTTACTCAGCTTTTTCTGACTAAAGCCTCTTGTTTTTTACCTTATGCCAAAGCTAGAATAAAAATATGCTGGACTTCAAGCAAGCTTCCTGAAATCCAGGTGCCACAAAGCCAAGTGCCTCAAGGGCACAGTTACATACATAACTTCACTCCAGCAGTTATTTTTCGGCACAGCTATTTCTTTTTAAGGAATTCTTATCAGAACGAGGTATTCTTTTTTCATGATCTTGGTAAAGCAGGAAGCATGATATATAATCTCAGCTTCTTTAAGATAAATATTTTGAATTATCATGAATATATTGACATTTTTATAATTCTTTTGTTCCCATTCATATTTTTTACTTAATAATATTAACTCCTATATTTATGATGATAAAATAATTGCTTTAATATAGAATTGTGTGTTTTCAAAAAAATAGTGAAAAATTGGAAATCTTCTCTTGCTTTTTATTAGTTAATTCAATGGCATTTATTTAACAAAAATTTATTGAGTGCCTTCTTTATGTGAAGCACTATTATAAGCCATAGCAATTCAACAGTGAAAAAATAAAGAAAAAAGATGCTTTACCTTAAAAAAAAATGTACATTCTCATGGTGGTGTGCTATGGTTTAAATGTCCCCTCCAAAAACTTATGTCGAAACTTAATCCCCAACATGGCAGTATTGAGAGATGGGGCCTTTAATATGATTGGATCATGAGGGCCCTGCCATCATGAATGGATTATTCCATTCGCAGATTAATGGATTAATGAATTAATGGGTTATCCTGGGAGAGGAACCGGTGGCTTTCTAAGAAGAGGAAGACAGACCTGAGCATATCATGTTCGCATGCTCACCCCTCGCCCCATGTGATGCTCTGTTTCATTTCAGGACACCTCAAAGAGTATCCGCCAGCAAGAAGCCTCTCTCACCAGATGTGTCCCATAGACCTTGAACTTCCCAGCTTCCATAACTGTAAGAAATACATTCCTTTTCTTTATAAATTACCCAGTTTTGGGTATCCTGTTATAAGTAACAGAAAATGTACTAAGATAGGGTGATAGAAAACAAACCAGCTAAATGGAATCTAAGCTATGTTGTATAGTGATAAGTGCTATGAAAGGAAAATTATGGCAGTGAAGGAAGATATGCATTTGCTAGGGGAGTTATTAAATTTTAAATGAATGTGGCCAGAAATTGCTTATTGAGAAGGTTACTATTGAACAAAGACATGAAGAAGGGAAACATAGATATCTGAGGGAAGAAAACTTCAGAAAGGGGAAAAGCAACTGAAAACCCTGAAGTGAGACTGTGCCTGAAGTATTCAAATAAATCTAAGAGGCCAGTGAAGCTAGAGTAAAGGGAATGAGCAGAGTAGCAGGAAATGAGTTGACAGTTGTAATTGGGCTTAAAGGAGGCTTGGTGGTGAGCACATCATAAAGAGTCTTTTGGTTTTGGCTTTAACTCTGAGGGTAAGTATTTTGAGAAAAGAAATGATGTCAAATCACTTGAGATTTATCTGGAACACTGTGGCTTCTGTGTTGAGAATAGATTGAAGGAGAGAAATGGCAGAAACAAGGAGTCCAGACAGGAGGCTATTGCAATTATCTGAACAAGAGATGATGATATCTTGGATCGAGATATTGGCAATGGGAATAGTGATAAAGTGGATGAATTGCAGATATATTCTGAAGGTAGAGCCAGCAGGATTTTTGACTGATTGACTGTGAGAAGTGAGAGAGAAGACTCAAATATAGCTCCAAGTTTTATGGCTTGAGTAACTAGAATTCTGTTGCAATTTGCTGAGATAGAGAAGACTGTGAATGGAGTAGGTTTTAGCAGAGAAGGGGGAGATCAGGACCTTGGTTTGGGACATGTGTCAAGTTGTGCTAAGTATATAAGTGTTAAGTTCAGGGGAAAGGTCTGGGCCGGAGACACAAATATGGGAGTCATCAGCATAGAGATGGTATCAAAAGCCATGTGAATGAATGAGATCACCTAGAGAGTGAGTATTGATAAAGAAGAGGTTTAAGTTTAGAGCCCTAGGGATTTTTATCATGTACAGGTCAGGGAAAAAAGAAGGAAACAGTAAAGAAGACAGAGAAGGAGAAGCAAAACAAGAGGAAACATGATGCATGAAGTGTCCTGGAAGCCATGTAAGGAAACTTTTCCAAGGAGAGGGAACAAGTAACTGTGTCAAATGCTGTTCAGAGTAGAAAAATGTGAGGACAGCAAATTGAAGTTGGATTTAGCAATATGGATATCATTAGTGAGACTGATAAAAATAGTTTAGGTGAAAATCTGATTGGAGTGGGTTCATTGGAGAATGAGTAGAGAGGAAAAGGAATTAGAGTCAAGGAAAGGGTTTTTTGATATTTTTTGTTTGTTGATTGGTGATATGGCAGGAAAGAGTGTACTTGTATACTGATGTAAATATTGCAATGGCGAGGGACTATCTGATGATACTGGAAAGAAAAGGGATAATTGCCATAAATATTCGAGTGCAGATGTCTGTTTTATATTAATAGAATGTCTTGCTGGTGGGACTGCAAACTAGTGCAACCTCTGTAGAAAGCAATATGGAGATGCCTTAAAGAGATACAATTAGAAGCACCATTCGATCCAGCAATCCCATTACTGGGCATCTACCCAAAAGATCAAATGATACTCTATAAGAAAGACACCTGCACCCAAATGTTCATAGCAGCACAATTCACAATTGCAAAGATGTGGAAACAACCCAAGTGTCCATCAATACATGAGTGGATTAATAAAATACGTTAAGGCTTATTAAGCTACCAACTGTAGTACAACTCAATTTATATTAATGTTATATTCATCAGTATTACTCCTTTTACACTCATTCGAGGTAATATGGCCTAAAAGTAACATCATGTGCCTTGTTCAAATCTGGATTCTGCTACTTTCTAGTTGGGTCAAGTTTCTTAACCTCTCTGAGATTCTTCATTTGAAAAATGGAAATAATACTAGCACCTACTTCCCAGGGTTGTTGTGGGAAACAAATAAATCAATATATGTAAAGCTTTTAGCACAGAGCCTAGTACATAGTATGTGTTCAGTAATCACTATTACTGGTGAGTATAATAGGATGTGGAAATTCATGACATTGAACATTTCGGACCAATATTTGGATTTTTACAATATAAAAAGCATTGGACCCCACTGAAGCTGATACATTTATAGCATAGAATATGAAAACTGGAAGACACCATAGGGTCGTAAAGCATAATTCCTTCATTTTTAAGAAGAAAACAAGAAAACTGAAATCCAAGGAGGAAAAATAACTTATTCAGAATCACCCAGCTACTTACAAGAAAATGTAAGGCAAGAATCCAGGTCTCCACACTTAGAAATATGCTAATTATTCCTTCCTAAAGCTGTATGTTAGGCATGGCACAGGTTTTACAATGAGTAGCGATGCCAAGCCATCTGGGGTAGGGGGCTTAGGGCACCATAATATTCATTAGACTGCCCCACAAATGCCTTCTAAATAAGCCTCTCTAGAAAAAAAAAAAAAAAAAAAACCTGTGAGATTGCTATGTAAATTCAGCCCAGGACAAATGCTTTAGTCCCTGTCTCCACTGTTTTCTACCAATTGCGGATGCCAAACTCTACAAACATAAAAATTCTGGAACAGCAACTGCTTCTATTGATGTCATTGATATACATGGAGTAGAGATTTTAATCTAATTTCAAGAGTAAATCATAGAATTTTTACATTTTTGAGTCACACAGGATTTTGAAAAATTGGCTAGAAATGAAATGTTAGTATGTGCTCTTACGAGTGAGGAAATGGTGTCATAGCTGTAGGCTGATTTACATGCCATTTCCTTCCTTAAGTGATAGTGAGGAATGAGCTTGCAGCTGGGATGAGCAAACATTCCAATTCAAGTGTCAGGTGCCTGGAAAAAGGAGATTAGAGTCTTACTATCAGTGAATTCCAGAACTTCAATGTATCAAACACACATACAACGGTGTTTATAGAAAGAGCATTCACCTCCATCATTATCTCTAGTCATGTTGATTGAATGACCAGTTCCTGGTGTTACTATGAAGGAAACTGATGCTCTGGTTCCCTGTGGAGACGAGCTGTAATTTACTCAGTGGAGTGTCTTTCCTAAACTTATCAGCCCTGCCAATATGGCCATCTTATACTGTGGGAGTAACTTCTCTTTGGTAAAACCTTGCTGAATAGGTGACATGCATAGCCTTTTCAGTTCCACTATGAAGTCAGATTATTAATTATATAGACAGTTAGCTTTTTTACCCCAAATAGCAATTATTTTGCCTTGTACTTAAAGGAATATAGTTTATTTATTTCCGTATGTGACCCAGGAGCACACGATCAGTGATGGGACTCAGAAAACAATACCCCAAAGTGAAGGCCTCGGAAGCAGCCTCAGAAGCAAGATTTTCTCTGACTTTCTTCTGTCCTCCTGTCTCTCAGTCCCATTCTCCCCTGAGGCTAGCCATGGAAATTAGAATCCCTCTTCCTCCAGGTGGATCATAGAAACCAGAAACTCTTTTTTCCTAAAGCCAGTCATAAAACCTAAAAATGTTACTCTAATTATCCCTCTGCCTTTCTGTATAAAAACTAGCCATAAAGAAATTATCTGACTTACCTTGTTTGATTGTAGGTCATAACACTTCAATTCCAGAAAGAGTCCTGCCTAACACTCAGAAGGAAGAAATGCTGCACAGAGAGCCCAAGAAGAATCTAGACAGACAGGCCTTGCTGGATTTCCCAACTTAGCCTATTAGCATTAGGTCATACTCTTTTTATTCAGTCATATTTCTACACAGCTGTCCATATTTTATTGAACCTAAGCATAAAATTGGACAATTTCTCCTGTATCTTTGAATCTTCAATCTGAAGTTTCCCAGGTACACATTAATAAAATTTGTGTATTTTTTCTCCTATTAATCTGCCTTGTCAGTGATTCTCAGTGAACCTTCAGAGGGCAAGAGAAAAGTTTCTTCTTGGTCCTGACAGCAGCGTCTCACCCAAAATTGGAGTGCCAGAGAAGACTTTTCTGAGGTGATGCAGTAAAAGAGATTATTGATTCATTTGGTCTTTTTAGGACTAGCAGGAGAGAGAATATTCCCAACACAAGCACAGAGGTAGAGATGCAAGAGAGAAAAAGGTCTATTTGGGAACTGTAAAAGTTCACTATTTTTGTTGATTTCAATGTAAGCTGGCGAGAGCTGAGCTTGGGCCAGATCTTGGAACAGTTTGAAAATTATGTTGAAGAAATTTCAGTGTCCTCCTAAAAATTTTTGAATTAGTCTGGGAGGTTATGGTTTGAAATATTATGAATAGGAAAGTCTCATAAAAGGTCTTTTTTGAGGAATAGGTCAGGGGACGGACATGGGAAGAGACGGATGTAGCTATAAATAAGTTTCGTGCTTTTAAATTAAATCCTTTCAAGATAAAAAAGATCACTCCAAAGTAAAGTGAATGCAAATCTGAAATCTTCTGCCTCCATATGAAAACTTTAGGGGTGGTAGAATACATGTTCATTTTAAAAGAACTAGGAGAGTACTTATTTTTTATTTTCCTTAATTTTGACACTTTTATTTTACATATAAAGAGCCCATAATTTATTTTAATTTTTCTTATGAATGCTATGCCCTCTATGAATTTTATGTCCCACTTTGAATTTAGTTTGCTTTGGTTCTCCTTTGGCCCAAATGCAGGCTCTAATCATTCAGCACTAGTAGCATCCATACCTTCATCCTATAATCATGAACTAACCAACCTTCATGTTTCCCATAATTTAAGAATGAGAATAAGGTACAATATGTGTAATTAAATAAAGAAAACCATTTTCTTTGTTGTTATAGCCAAAGAAGACTGAGAGAGATCAGGATTTTTAAATAACAGCATTCAGGTGTTTTGTTGCCACAAAGACTGACCCAATACTTTCTAATGCAAAACAAAGTCTCTGAGGACATTTTCTATCAAAATACATCAGTGAATAAATTTCTCCACAGAGTCCATAATATCTCTTAAGTCTTTGATATCATTTGAATAGATACTCACACTATTCTCCCATGGGAAGACATTTGAAATTATAATAAAATCTTGTTTTAGTGGAGACATTTCATTATTGAAATGAAAGGTGATTTGATGATGAGATCAAGATGTAGAGCATATTAATTTGGTTTCATCATAAGGTTATAATATAACCCAATGCTTCAACATTTTTTATAAAAAAGAAACTCTTACCAAGTGCAATACTGATGTTAGTCTTCTTTTATAATTGTAGAACAAGTTAATTAAAATATCATATCAGAGTATTCATTTTAGGTTAAAAATGGGTTTATAGAAATTTATCCTATGTTTATGAGAACACTTAAAATTTTTACATCTCTGACATACTTTTGAACTTATTCCTTAACTCCTTCAAAAATATTTATTTATTATCAACTATGTGATACTCATCATGCTAGACAATTCTCATGCAACGTTGAACAAAAACAGACACAATTCTCATGAATCTTGATTATCTAATAGGTGAGATAGATATTAATCAGACAATCACATAAATATATCATTCCAGTCTAAGGTAAATTATATTAAGGTCAAGAACATGCTTACATGGGCCATGATAGAAAGGAGTGTGACCTGAACTAGGGGGGAAAGTTTCCTGAAGGAATATTACTTGAGCTGAGATCCACAACATCTGTAGACCCTAACTGGGTAAAGGGCACAGGTATGTCAGAACATTCCTAATGAAGGAAGCAGTATACACAATAACCCATGGCAGGAGAGAATGATACATTAAAGGCACTAAAATTAGGCTAGAAGGACCGGAGTATAGACGGTGAGGATGAGAGTGCTGCTAGAGGTGGTCATACCGTACAGCATCTTGTAGGTCATATTAAGAATTCTGGTCTTGTTTATGAGGGGTGAGCCACTGATAACTTTTAAGCATGCAGTGGGCATGCTCATTTTTGTGTTTTGAAATACTAGTTGCAGCTGAGAAATTGGATAGAAGGGTCCAGAGTAAAAGCAGGGAGATCAGTTAGGAGGTTATTTCAGTTAACTGAAGGAAAAATAATGGCATCTTAGTCTAGACTTGTGACAGTGGGGACAAAGGGGAAGATAGATTCAAAAGATATCAAGGAAGCAACATTGACAGAACTTGGTAATGAATTTGAAATATGTGATGAGGAAAAGTGTCAAGAATAACTCTGAGGTTTTTGAGTTACACTACAGAATACATATGATATGGATACATTAAAGCCTTCCCAATAGAGCACTTCCATAAAAAAGATCTAAATTTTAAAAAAAGAAAATAAATAAATAAATTGGAAGAAAGATCAGAATTTATTGGAAAGAAAAGTTACAGTATAAGAAAATCGAGACTGTTTGAAACTTACACAATGTGTACCCCATATATCCACTCTACACATTAGAATTAAAATGTGACTATCTTTTTTTTTTTTTTTTTTTTTTTTTGAGACAGAGTCTCACTCTGTTGTCCTGGCTAGAGTGAGTGCCGTGGCATCAGCCGAGCTCACAGCAACCTCAAACTCCTGGGCTCAAGCAATCCTTCTGCCTCAGCCTCCCAAGTAGCTGGGACTACAGGCATGAGCCACCATGCCTGGCTAATTTTTTCTATATATATTTTAGTTGTCCAGATAATTTCTTTCTATTTTTAGTAGAGACAGGGTCTCACTCTTGCTCAGGCTGGTCTGGAACTCCTGAGCTCAAACAATCCGCCCGCCTTGGCCTCCCAGAGTGCTAGGATTACAGGTGTGAGCCACCACGCCTGGCCAAATGTGACTATCTTATAAATATCATGCATTGCTGCAAAAATTGGTTTTTGTAGGCTAAAATAGTTAATCTTTATTAACCTATTCATCCATAAGTCATGTTTATTGGACCATCTAAAATGGTTTTATATCTATCTCTTTTCCTCCATCTTCTTTTTCTCCTCCCTCCCTCCCTTCCTTCCTTCTCCTTCCTTCCTCCCTTCATTCTTTGCTTCCTTTCTTGCTTCCTCCATTCCTCTCTCGCTATATGTACATATTTTTGGAGAATTTATTAGAAATCACGCATTATTCTAGGCACTAAAGATGCATTGGTAAATCAAAGGCATGTGCTATCTTCATGAGGTTTAAAATATATCAGGGTAGATACTTTAAAACAAACCCCAAGAAAGAAAGAAATATTCAGTTATGTCTTTGATAAGGAAAATGCATAGAGTGCAATGAAAGCTATGGCCAGCATGTTTAGTCACTTGGGTGTACAGAGGAGATGGCTACCTATGTGGTGAAATAGGCCATTGCTTTTTGAACTGTGTTTCCTGGAGGCAGAACAAAATGGACAATCATCTCCACAATAGGCCTTAACAAGGTAAAAATTATTCTGTGCTCTCATGTCATCTCCCGCATCTTCCCTTTTCTAGAATGAGTAATTATAATTTTGGACAAAATCTAGGATTCCTAAACTATGCTTTGGCATTTACTGAGAAGACACATAATATTAAGTTGTCATAATCCCCAAATAATCACCTGCTGCAAATGCTCCTGTTTAAGGATAACTATGATAGTATCATAGCATTTGGAGACTGGAAATGTCTCTTTGGTTTTGGTTATATTTTAAACTTTATGAATTATTATGTTACTCATGTGAACACTTAAAATCAGTGATCTGACTGAATTATATTAAATAAAGCCTTTTAGGTTCTGTTAACATCCATTTCATCCACAACTATGTATACAGCTGTTTTCCTTAAAAGAGGATAGCATCATTTGCCAGCTGACATGAACTTTACATAGGAATGTGGCCTTTTGATGTAAGTGGGCAGATATTAATCGAGAAACACTGAACAATCAGAGAAGGCCACTTGACTGGTTTCTGGGTTTATCAGCAGTTGCCCCTTTATGTTACATCTGTGTTCCATGGGGCTAAGCACGAAGAAAGCCCAGGTCTGGGCTTAGCCTGCTCTTGGCAGCTCACCTGCACTGCAGCCATTGCTAAGTCCCCTGGGTAGATTGCATTCAGCATGTGCACTGACATCTGGACAGAGAGAGAGGATCCTGGTGCTCTGAGATGAGATGACAAAAGACCTACTGCTCTATCCCTAGCTTTCCCACCACATTTCTGGTGACCCTAACTAGAGTTAGGCTTAGGTTCCAAGGGATTGGAGTGGTTGATCCGGGCCTACTCATGATCTGTGGACCACAGAGAAACCAGAGTGGGAGTAATTGGGATTGTTGGCCTGAGATAAGAAGGCAGGGACAGAATCAGAAGATACTTGGCTGAAGAAGAACTAAGTGGAGAGGTCCTCCCTAATGTGTTTATGCCAGGGACGGAGAAGCTATCTTAAATCTGCATAAATGGAGTGACATGGTACAGTAGTAGCCAATGAGAAGCCACAATTGCCATCTCATCCCCACCTTCACCAGCTTCAGCTAACTTCTCTGGTTCTGCATTCTTGATCTTGGCTCTCTGGGTCCCAATATAACCTGCTGCCTCGTCAGCCCCAGGCAACAACTATGCCCTAATCCAAACCTTAGCCTTAGCTCTCCCCTGGCTTCGGCCTCATCTTTGTCCCTGATCTTTCAGCCATGTTTCCCATTTGACCTCCTTGACCCTAACCACCTGTTGAGCCCTGGCCCTCTAGTGTCTTCTGGTCCCAGGCCCATTGGCCCTGTGGGCCCAGCCACTCAAGGGAAGGGAAGGACCCAATAAGCATTTTTGAAGTAAAGGAGAGAAGAAAAAGAAAAATAATTTACATTTTTAATATATTCTTTGTTTTGGCTAACATACTATTATTTCCTTGAATGCAATCCTCTGTGGGACTGGATCTTGAGGCCAGCACCTGGCCTTTATATGGGTTATAGAGTTTATGCCCCAGGGTGAGATGGAATCACAGTATCTTAGGGAAAGATATTTTGTTCATTTTATGCTGTATACTTGTCTCACAACCCAGAAACAATTGTTTCTTCCGTTAACACAGTTCTCCTTGTAGCAGTTTAGAAGGAATAGAATGGCACCAGGAAAATATGTTCCATCAGATGTAGGGTAAGAAAAGAAAATGTTAACTGGAAGAGCACCACTCCTTCTGTGTTGTTCATCTGCCATTTTTTATTTGCAACTCTTCCTAAGTTATGCATGTGTAATTGAGTGAATGTCTTAAAAAGCTTTGTTATGCATATGAAATCCTTTTAACAACAAGTCTCTAGTCTTTTTCCATAGACAGAAATAATTTTTTTTTATAAAACTACCCATTTTCTAAGAGATTAAAAATCCTATTAACTTTCCAGCAAATATACTCAGTTTTTTCAAATTGTACTACCATATTTGGCTGTGAAAATACAGATGCCACAGACAAAGTCAATTGAGATGGGAGCAGGGGTGAAAATAGCGATCATACTTCTAGACATCCTGATGAGATTCTTATTCAATACAGGCCATGTTGTGCTGGGGACTGCATGCTTGTGGGGTTCAAAGATCCCAATATTGCACATTCTCATTTTTATTCTTTTTAAGAGGTGACGGATTTCATGATTTTGCATTACTTTATATTCTTTACTTGTGTTTCTACATTTGCATAGTAACCTCTAAGATAGGATGGTGTATCCTGGAAACTTCAAGTGGTCCTGTTGGCCAATACTGTGACAAGGATGCTTTTCTAGGGACAGCGACTCTGTCCCCTCCTCCTCTGACCATCATCTGACCCATAAGGCCTGCAAGCCACATTTTCAAACCTCTACCACAGCTCAGTAAGTTAACAGATACCATTATTTGCCTTTTAAATTCTGCTCAATATAGAATTACTACCAGCAATTTTATATTCTACCAAATAACATTTTTATGTTACTAACCTAATCAGAAAATCCCAGTTCAATCAGACTTTCTCAGAGCAGAGTTACAACATGACCTCCTATTCCATTTTTTAATCTCCACCTTGAGAAAGATATGCAGAAAGGCTCTATAGGCAGCAGTTAATCTGACAGTGATTTCTTTACATCAAAAATTAGTTTCTAAAAATTATTTCTAAATTTAAAAAATTTACCTCAAGAAGTAAGAATACAGTAGTCCTTGTAGATATGATTTTGCATCAGGAAATTCTCTTCAGTTCATGTTTTCCCTTTAGAAGGAAGGAAGGAAAGAAGGAAGGAAGGAAACTGACATGCACTTACTACATATCAAACAATGTGCTGGATGTTTTCACTGACCTTAACAAATTCTTCTCATTTGATTTTCATAGCAACCCCTTGAGGTAGTTATTATGCCTCACTTTTACATGTAAAGACACAGACTCAGAGAAGTTCAGTGAGTTCCCTAAGTCCACACAGATCACAAACTGTTTTTAAAATCTAGGTCTGCCTGATTACAGTGCCTATGCTCTTTCTACTACATAGCACTTCCTCCTTATTTTGGGTCCTATGGCTCTCTTGCTTCTAGTTAACTTTACAGTTTAACTAACTGTCAGCCTTCAAGACTCATTTTATTTCTCGGGTCATTATTCTGCTTATTGTTCAATTGCTACTTTTAGTAGAACAGAGGAGGCAGATTAAGGCCAGGTGCACTAACACCAAACAATCCCCTGCCTTGTAGCTTGTCTTCTTTTTTGTTAGCACAAGAAACAACTCTGTGAACCATGTTAATTATACTGCAAAATCTTTTTCTGCTCCTCAATTTCATAAGAACTTGTAAAGGAACTTTTAGGAGGAGTGAGTCAATGAAATCGCAGAAGGAGATCCATTCTTATGAAGTCTATTTTTAAATAGCTAGAGCAGGAATCATTAAATCAGAAAAACACAGAAACATAAGTTCTTGGAACTGGAAGCCATGTTAAAGATCATTTCAAGGAAAGGGAATAAGTTTCACCCTGACATGTTGATGCTGATGATCTGGTAGTGGCTGCCTGGATTGCTGGGTCGAGGATTGTGAGGCTTTATCTGGATTCAGGGAAACGGGTGCAGTGAACCATTATGAATATCTACCTTAGCTGGAGGAAGAGAGTAATAGAAGCATATTTCCTCAAAATTTAACTTTTATCAATTTATTTTAACTCCTTTCAATTTCAAAATATATAAATTGAGACCCAGAGAGGAAAGGTGACTTATTGAAGACTCCATAGCCAGTTGGCGATAATGTCAGAAATGCAACCCAAGTCTCCTGCTTCATAGCCTGATGCCATTTCCACTTGATTGTCCTATCTCAAGTCAGGCTCATTCCTACTTTGAACATAAATCCAAACGTATTAGGTTATTTCTTTGCCATTTTGAAAGCATTTGATACCAATGAGATCCCCAAATTCCTTCAAGTTTTCTTACATCTCTAAAGGAATAGCAGAAGAGGTTTATTTCTTCAACTGTAACATTTACTATCTATGTTAATTTAAGAATACATTAAGAATAAATATGTTTCTCAGGGACTGAGATGTAGTTCCTTATTCAGGTGAATGGGATTCAGTGTGCATGTATTAATACTTCTCTTAGGATTGTCTTGTATGGAATCTCACTGCTATGCCAGCATAAAGTGTAATGACTTTCTCTCATAGATCCAGAAAATATGAATGGGTTCATAATTCAAAGCTTTGAGTTGCTTTTCCCTTCTGCTTTTTAGTGGTAACCATGTCATTTCTGCCTCTATGACTGCATCAAGGCATGCTTGTAATGGCTATGGTCCTCTCCTTTTAACCTGCTAAAGTATACTCCTTCCCTCTTCCGTGAAGACTTCCCTGCTACATATAAAGAAATGTTGATTTAATCTTTACCTCAGTATGGGCATGTAAATCCCTATTTTCATATTAACCATTTATTCATGGTGAAAAAGGAATATTAATATACTGAATTATAGTTATATCATGTTGGATTTTTATGCAATTGTTTATGCAGTTTGAGCTGAATTCAGCTAATCTGAGCTGTCAAGCTTGCAACATTATATTATTGCTTCTATAGAAGCTTTTTCCCACAAAGTTTCTTTCCTTTTTCTGGAAAATAATCCATTAAATATATTATTTAGGTACAGATTAATTAAGGGCTCACCCTACTGTACTCCAAACTAATTTCTTGCCTCAATCTAGTCAGAATGGTTCACATGTTTTTTCTTAACTAATGAGAAGACTTGCTGTGTTCTCATACCTCTATTGTCTCTTTTGAGTCCTCAAAACACCATGCCTAGTAGGTTGACAATTGTGTTACCTAGGCCTTGTTACTGAAAACATGCACAATGCCGTATTCCTTTTTTTCTCTATACACATTCTCCTTGAGAATCTAGGAGAGTCACTCTATTAGTTTCTTATGGCTGCTGTAACCAATTACCACAAACTTAATAGCTTAAAACAACATAAATTTATTTTCTTACAGTCATGAAAGTCAAAAGTTGAAAATGAGCATCACCAGAGCTAAAATCAAATTGTCTGCGGGCCTATGTTCCTTTCTGGAAGCTCTGGGGAAAATCTTTTTTCTTGCCATTTTCCAGCTTCTAGAGTTTCCCACATTCCTTGACTTGTGGCTCCCTTCCATATTCAAAGCCATCAATGGCCAATATAGCCTTTTTTATGATGCCATCTCTATAATTGTGACTCTTTTGCCTTTCTCCTCTTCATTTAAAGACACTTGTGATTTCATTGATCTCACCTGGATAATCTAGGATACTTTTTCCACCTCAAGATCATTAACTCAATTGTACTTACAAACTCCCTTTTGCCATGTAAAGTAATATATTTATAGTTTCTGGTAATTAAAATGTGGGTATCTTTGGACACCAATTATTCTCTCTACCACAGTCACTAATACAAGTTTAGGATAATGTACCTATGAAGTCCTATATTTGTTTTTCTGAAATTGAAAAAAACATGGCCAAGCACAGTTGGATTCAGAATAGACATAAGATTCCAAGTAATATACTTACTCTATACATATACAAAGAGACTTGACTACACATTTAATTATTTTAAGTTGAGTGAAAGAAATTCCTTTAACTGAAATACATGTATCATCTGTCTTAGCATTGCTGTTAAGTAATATTCAGAGCTTGGCAAAAACACATTCCAATGACATTCGCAAAATGAGTATCCACTTACTTGCTTTAGTCATGTCATTGTGCCAATAAATACATTAAATGTGATTAATTTCTTTGGAGATTGAGGTCAGAATTGCGTATCAGGAAAGCCTAAATATGTAAAATATTTTGAACTAAATATTACCCTATTAATTCGTTCTATAAAATAGAGAAAATGCACTGAACCTTATCTATAAATGCTTTAAAATTTAACTTTATTTTGACTAACTTATTGTGTATTTTTGTTCCCCAAATACATTATATTAATAATAGAGATGTTTTCTGAGTTTACATTGTAATTTGTTTTGTTAGACTTAATGCTTCCATGATAAGGCAAATACCTATCTCTTTGTTTCTTTTGTTATTTTTCTGGTCTCATCTATATAATCAAAGGAACATGACTCCAGAGATGAGAGAGAGCTTTCCCATGATGGCAGAAGCAAGGCAAGCATTAAGTCACCGATTATTGTTTGCTTGCTTGACCAATTGATTCATTTATTCAAAATTTATATTGATTATTAAATAACTGCTAAGCACTATTTGAGGTAGGGAGGATAAGAAAAAAAAAGACATAATCATATAATCCCTTTTTGCTTCTTTGCAAGGTTTACAGCAGATCGTAGGAAAGTTTTTGGTGATGTTTCTGACGACCAAAATGACCAGACAGTTGATAAGGCATTTTGGCCCATTCACTAAGTGTCCATTAAAAAAAAAAAAAAAAAAAGGAAAGAAAAGAGTCACATTGAGCATCGTTAATTTTGTTAACTAGCATAGTTAAACCATCAAATATGTCCAGCTAGATATCACAACATCTTTATCTCAACTATTTGGCCGTGGGAGTAATTGCCCTAGCTTTTAATACAAGAAAATGAATTTTCCCAAAGTACAGTGGACCAAACAAATGGCATTGCAGGTGAAAACTGAGTCCACTATGTGTTCCCAAACAACACAAAGAGAAAAGGTAACATGCTATTAGTTATCTAAATATGATAGAGCTGTCATACAGTGCCTGCCTTGTACCTTAGTGGCTGTTTTCAGAATGAAAATGCCCCATGACTCTGGAGGGGCAAATTGAAGCCTTGATTTTATTCAGGCAAAGTTATTTTAGGCTCTCTGTTGCCATGGCAATCTTGCATGACTTTGCTCAGTCACTATTTCTGAAAAATTCTATGTGGCTCTGAATGCACTCTGTCTATTCCCCTCTATTTCAATCTACTCAGCTAACATTTGTTGAAGTATTACCTTGTGGCCAATGCGATATTGGAGTAATTGTTTGATTAAAAAGTAGAAAATTTCACTGATAAGCACGGATTTACCAGTTGCACCGATTTTTAAAAAAATATTTAGATTCATTCATAGATTGACCTGTTTTAGACTCAGGTGGATATACTGCTATAATGTTATCATTGCTATGCATATTTAGTAAAATCAAGTTTTAATGATAACTAAACAAAATTGATTAAATTCTTTTACTTTCTAAACTGAAGTCAGGTATGTTTGAAAAGTCACCAACTATTTTAGTTTCACAGACATTGCAGTCGTCCTTTCTGATGCCTTATAATGAGGCACGGACAATGTATTCCTAGGTAATCTCTTATCTTGTGGGAAAATTTTGTCTACTTGTTCTACATTTTTAAAGTACCTTAGGTTAAGAAAATCACTGGGTTCATAGTACCGTTATTTCTCACTAGTTACTTGCAATCATCAGGTGTTTGCCTTTCTCTTGAAGTTGCTTATCTCTCATCCCTCTGTGGAGTCCTAATTGAGAAAGAGCGATATCAGGCCTATGGACAGTAGTGTTCTGGTAAATGTTTAACAGCTGGTTCTTTGAAAAAAAATAAAGCCCTGATGTTATTGAGTGAGCTGTGTTCTCCCTGAAATTCATATGTTGAAGTCTTGGGTGAGCTGTTTCCCCTCAAATTCATATGTTGAAGCCCTAACTCTTGGTACCTCAGAATGTTACCTTATTTGGAAATAAGGTAACTGCAGATGTAATTATTAAGTTATGGTCATACTGGAGTAAGGTGGGCCCCTACTACAATATAAACAGTGTCCTTATGAAAAGAACACCATGTGAAGAGGAGACACAAATAGAGGAAAGACGATAGGAAGAGACACATACAATTAATTCTTTCAAGGTGGATTGAGTCAATATCAGCACAGTCAGCAGATCACACCCAATCTGGGATGCCCATTAAAGCAGTGAACAGGTAGTTGTCTTGGGGTAAACAGAAATTGCCTATTACTAAAATAATGTTTTTTGTGTTTGTTCATGTTCTACTCTCTAAACTATGGCATCACATAAAGAAAAAAAATACAAGTAAATTAAATAAACCAGAGGTTAACAGCACATGGCCTATGATCTACTCTTGCATGACCAGTTAGCTAAGAATGTTTTTAAAATAGTTTTAATGTGTTGTGAAGATGAAGAAGACTAAAAGAGGAAGGAGGAGGAGCAGGAAGAGGAGGAAGAGCAACAGAAATCCTATGTCTCACAAAGGCTAAACTAATTTCTATCTGGTCCTTTACATAAAAAGTTTGCCAGCCCTGAAAGTAAAGAGTAATTTAAGCAGAGAATCTCTTGGTCAAGTTAGTTCCACTTAAAGGAAATAAAGTTGGAGGAATTTTGGTAGGATTTGTTCCATTGACATCAGGAACACAATTGGTGTTCTATATACAAATGTTGGCTTGAGTCTGTTGGATCCAGAAGGAAATTCTGAGTGCTGCTGACCTGCCTCTTCTTCCATTGACTTAGCTTAAGCTATTATAGAAATCATATGGTTAAAAATACATATCTCAGTTCTGTTCCACTGGTCAATGTCCTTGTTCTTGTGCCAGTACCAAGCTATTTTCATTACTAAAGACTTAGAGTATAGTTTGAAGTCTGGTACATTGATACCTCCCATTTTGTTTTTATTTTCTAGGATTGCTTTTGCTATACGGGGTCTTCTCTGGTTCCATACGAAGGGTAAAATTATTTTTTCTGTATCTGTGAAAAATGATGTTGGTATTTTAATAGGGATTGCATTCAATCCGTAGATCACTTTGGGTAGTATAGACATTTTAACAATGTTGCTTCTGCCAACCCAGGAGCATGGTATGGTTTTCCATGTGTTTATGTCCTCTGCTATTTCCTTCCTCAATGTTTCATAGTTCTCCCTGTAGAGGTCTTTTACCTCCTTAGTTAAATATATTCCTAGATACTTTATTTTCTTTATTGCTATTTTAAAGGGTATTGAGTCTTTGATTTGATTTTCAGTTTGACTCTTATTGGCGTATATGAATGCCTCTGATTTGTGTGTATTGATTTTGTATCCTGAGACTTTACTAAATTCATTTATTAATTCCAGGAGTCTCTTGGTTGAATCCTTGGGGTTTTCTAGGTATAATATCAGATCGTCAGCAAAGAGTGAGAGTTTGATATCTTCTGCCCCTATTTTGATTCCCTTAATTCCATTTCTTTGTCTAATTGTTGTAGCAAGGACTTCCAGCACTATGTTGAATAGAAGTGGAGATAGTAGACAACCTTGTCTGGTTTCAGTTCTAAGTGGGAATGCTTTCAATTTTTCCCCATTCAGTATGATGTTGGCTGTGGGTTTGTCATATATGGCTTGTATCATTTTTAGGTAAGCCCCATCTATGCCTATTTTGTTAAATGTTCCTGTCATAAAAGGGCATTGAATTTTGTCAAATGCATTTTCTGCGTCTATTGAGAGGATCACATAGTCTTTGTTTTTGCTTCTATTTATATGGTGAATTACATTTATAGATTTGCATGTGTTGAACCATCCCTGCATCTCTGGGATGAGGACCACTTGGTCTTGATGGATTATTTTCTTGATAAGCAGCTGGATTCGATTTGCTAAGATTTTGTTGAGAATTTTTGCATCTATATTCATAAGGGATATTGGTCTGTAGTTTTCTTTTTTTGTTGCATCCTTTCCTGGTTTTGGTATCAGGGTTATGTTGGCTTCATAAAATGTGTTGGGGAGGATTCCATCCTTCTTGATGTTGTGGAGTAATTTCTGCAGGATACGCACCAGCTCTTCTTTGTAGGTGTGGTAAATTCAATGTGAAACCATCTGGTCCAGGACTTTTCTTTTTAGGTAGGTTTTTTATTGCTGTTTCAATTTCAGTCCTTGCTATTGGTCTGTTCAGGAATTCTATTTCTTCCTGGTTGAGCCTAGGTAGGCCATGTGTTTCTAAAAATTTGTCCATTTCCTCCACATTTTCCAGTTTATGTGCATAAAGGTTTTTGTAGTATTCATAGATTATATCTTTTATCTCGGTGGTATCAGTTGTAATTTCTCTTTTTTTGTTCCTGATGGAACTTATTAGAGATTTTTCTTTTCTGCTTTTTGTTAGTCTAGCGAAGACGTGTCAATTTTGTTTATTTTTTCAAAGAACCAACTTTTTTTTATTAATCTTCTGTATAGTTTTCTTGTCGTCAATTTCATTTACTTCTGATTTTATCTTATTAATTTCACTTCTTCTGATGGGTTCGGAGTCTGTCTGTTCTTCGTTGTCCAGCTCTTTGAGTCAATTCATTAGGTTGTCTAGTTGTGATCTTTCTGTCCTTTGGGTATAGGCATTTATGGAAATAAACTTTCCTCTCAGGACTGCTTTAGCTGTGCCCCACAGATTTTGGTAACTTGTATCTCCATTGTCATTTAGTTCAAAGAAGCTTTTGATTTCCATCTTGATTTCCTCATTTATGAAGTAATCATTCAGCAGAAGCTTTTTCAGTTTACACGACTTTGTGTAGAAATGAGAGTTTCTGTTAGGGTTGATTTCTACTTTTATTCCACTGTGGTCTGAGAAGACACATGGTATAATTTCTATTTTAAAATTTTTTGAGACATGATTTGTGTTCTAGGATATAGTCAATCTTAGAGAATGTCCCATAAACTGATGACAAGGAAGTATATTCCGTGTTTTTTGGGGTAGAATGTCCTGTGAATGTTGGTCAGGCCCATTTGTTCTAGAGTTCTGTTTAAATCCATTATTTCTTTGTTAATTTTCTGTTTGGAGGATCTGTCAGCAGGGTGTTGAAGTCTCTGGCTATTTTGGTGTTGTTGTTTATCAATTTTTTTATATCAAGTAGAGTTTGCTTTATGAATCTGGGTGCACCTAAGTTGGGTGCATACATATTTAGAATTGTTATGTCCTCTTGTTGAACTGTACCCTTCATCGTTATATAGTGTCCCTCTTTGTCTTTCATTACTTTCGTTGGTTTAAAAACTAAGTTATCTGAAATCAAAACTTCCATGCCAGCTTTCTTTTGTCTTCCTTTTGCTTGAAATATTGATTTCCACCCCTTTACCTTTAGTCTAAATGTGTCCTTGCAGGTTAGACGCATTTCCTGAAGACAGCAGATTCTTGGCTTGTATTTATTTATCCATTCGTCCAGCCTATGTCTCTGGGGTGGGGAGTTCAAGCCATTCACATTTATTGAGAGAACTAATAGGTGGGACAAATCTCTGTTCATCCTATTGGGTTGAAATTTGCTGTTTTGTTTTCTCTCTTGAGCCATTGTGGTATATGGCCTTCGATCTTTAGCTTTTGAGCGGATTTATGTTCGTGGGTATTTCTTGTGCTGATCCTTGTGTAACTGTGTTTTAAGTATTTCTTGGAGAGCTGGTCTTGCCTTGGTGAATTCCCTCAGTCTTTGATTATCTGAGAATATCTTTGTTTCTCCTTTGTATACAAAACTTAGTTTTGCAGGGTACAAGATTCTTGGCTGGGCATTATTCTATTTCAGAAGAGTGAGAATGGGACCCCAGTCTCTTCTTGTTTGTAAGGTTTCAGTTGAGAAGTCAGGCATTATTCGGATGGGCTTTCCTTTGTCTGTTACTTGCTTCTTTCGCCTTACAACTCATAGAAGTGCCTCTTTAGTGGATATTTTACTCAGTCTGATGACTGCATGGCGTGGTGTCTTCCTGTTTGCATTGAATCTCCCAGGGGTCCTTTGAGCTTCTTGTACCTCGATATTTAGATTTTTAGCAAGGTCTGGGAAATTTTCCTTTATTATGTCTTAAAACACCTTATCCTACCCTTGCGTGTTTTCTTCTTCACCCTCAGGGATGTCCATAACTCTCACATTAGCCTTTTCCACATAATCCCACATTTCTTGTAGGCTTTGCTCTTTTCTCTTATTTCTCTGCTCTATCTCTGTGACTGACTTTTTAAATTGGAAGGTGTTATCTTCAATCTCTGAGATTCTTTCTTCTGTTTGATCTACCCTGTTCTTGAGGCTTTCCCCTCTGTTTTGTAGTTCCTTGAATAAATTCTTCATTTCCAGGAGTTCAGTTTGATTTTTCTTTAATATTTCTATTTCTTTAATGATTTTTTCTTCAAAGTCCTGGATTTTTTTTGTAGTTTATTTGTGTTAGTTATCCATTTTTTCTTGCATATCATTGAGTTTTCTTACAATCCATGTTTGAAATTCTTCTTCTGTCATTTTAGTGTTCTTAGTTTGGTTATTGTCCATTGCTAGAGAGCCATTGTTCCTCTTTGGGGGTGTGCTTTCCATTTGATTTTTCATTCTTCCAGAGTTATTTTGCTGGTTCCTTCTCATCTGGATCAGTTGTTCCTTCTTACCTTTAGATTTTCATTTGGATAATGACATGCCCTGTTTAGTCTGTGAGCCAGTAGGTGGTGTTTGTGGGTGAGATTCGACCACACCCTTTATGATGAGTCAGTAGATGCAGTAAAAGGATGTGCAGAATGTCCCTGTCAGTAGGTGGCATTTGCTGGGAGGAGCAAGCTGCAGTGTTGTTTTTGGTCCTGTAACCAGTTTTTGCTCCTCTGGAGAGGCCCTCTTGTGCCTCGGGCGGTGGGTGGGGCCTTGGGACTTCCAGGTGTGTCCTTATTCTCCAAGTCAGTGGAGACAGGTCCGGGAGTGAGTCTGGGTGGAGCTAGGTTGGGTAAGCCTGCCCTCAAGCTCCACACATGCTGTTAGCTGGGGTCAAAGGTCCGTTCTCTGCTTCTGTGCAAAGCTGCCAGAGAGGGGCTGAACTGGCTCCACTCAGCTGAAAAGTCTGCACATGGGGGGGGTGGGGCTGTCTGATATTCGCACTCTGGAGCAGGTTTCACTTCTTTCCACCTTCCCCTATTCTGCTGTTAGTCCCAGGCCTCTGCCAGCAGGCGGGACTTCAGGCCAATGGATCTCCCCTGGCTGTGACGTGGGCCGGGAGGTTCCCCACCTAGGATCGCAGCCTCAGCTGGGTGGTCGGCCCTCCTTTGGGAGGAGGGTTGCCCCTCAAGCACGTTGATCTGCCCCTGAAGGCACAGTCATCAGTAGGCTCATTCCAAACATCTCTTCTGTGCCCTGGGGCAATGCGATTGAGACCCAGGTGTATGGGGTCTGGTCCGCAGGCCCATCCCCTGGGCCCCAGAGATCACTCCCTGACCCTGCCAGGGGGAGGGGTACTGGCCTCAAATAACCCACGGGGTGCCTAAGCTGGATCGATGTCACTCCACCGTGGGATTTACCCCACTCTCCTGGAGTCACCAGGCAAGCAGCACCTGGGAGGGCTGGTGGGTAGGGAGCTCGCAGTCTGAGTGTCCCTCAGTTTGCTGTAGGACCCCAGAAGGAAAGGTCCTGTTCCTTGGAGATGCCTCTGTGTGATGGCTAAATTGTCTCTCCAGGCACCCACTGGTAGGGAAGGGGAAGGAGAGAATGGAGCAATATGGTGCCTGCCAATAGGCTCAGGTCTGGGCATGGCGAGGTGCCCCGAAGGAGCTGGGAGCCCAGCACCCTGTCCGCAAGAGGCCACCACTCACTGGCAGCAGCCATCTCTGGGCTGGTGCCGGCAGGTCTCTCCAACCTCTCAGGAGCCCACCAGCAGTCCAAGATGCAAGGGAGGGGAAAGTTATCTGCTCCACCTACCCTTGTCACTGGTCTCCAAGCCTCTTGGTGGCCTTTCTCCTTCCCGTTCTCCTCCACAACGTCTTCCTGTGGAGTATCCTGTAGTTTCAGGCACCCTTCCTTCCAACCCTCATCCTATCTATGTTTTTCTGCTAGTTTATTTTTTTCACTTTCTTCTAAAATCTGTCTTTTTTTCAGAGACACTGTGGCTGGTGGCTTTTCTCATCCGCCATCTTGAGCCACCTCTATAAAGATCTTTTAGAAAGTATTATCAAAAATATAAATGCTCCAATAGGAAAATGAGTGAAAATTGGGGTAGATAACTCCAAAAATTACAAAAAAAGTTTGACCAAGTAACTGAAGAAAAATTTTCTAATTTTACTGGTGTAGTAGGATGAATTACTAACAAATTACTTAATATTTTTTCTCATTGCATTAGACAGTAATGAAAAGGAAGAAATAAAATCTCCATACATTTAGCAAATATTTACTGAGCACCTACTGTGTGCTAGACATTATATAATATTTAATACTAATCCCCCAGGAATGTTGGCTGGGACTTTTGTCCTTAATGTCTAGGCTTATCTTTGGGTAGGAGCACATTAACAGCTCTTTTATGTTTCAGCAACTTCCCACCTTACAAGAAACAAACAAACAAACAAAAATCCCCAAAACCAGAAGTTCCAGTTGCCCTTGAATCAACCCCTAAATTTACTTGGGTTTAGAAGTCCTAGATTAAAAGTCATGAACTCAAATATCTATACAGGTCAGGCAGTTTATCAAAGAAAATGAAACAGCCAGGTGGTGAAATAGAATGTGCATGTCTTGTATAAAAACAGTGGTTAGTACTGGCTCCAATAGATTGTTCCCTTGTGAGGAAAGTAGACTTACGTTGCCAGATTTTTGGGGGCAGGAAGAATTTGTAAGTCTGCATTTTCATCTAAAAGCTCCCAAGTTTTACATGTTGGAAACTAATGTTAAAAAAAAAAAAAACAACTATGAGGGCTTTCTGAAAGACATCTTAATTTGCCTTTAGAACCTAAGTTTGTTTTGCAGCTCTGCATTGGACTTGTAGAACTAAAATTTGCAACCCCTAAGTCTAAGCTTAAGAAGGAATGAGGATTTATCTGACCAATCCTTGGGGGGAGTTTTGGAGGCTGTGTTATTTGAAGAGCTCAAAAAGAAAGTAGTCCTGACCAGGGGAAGTTTGGTGCTCTCAGACTAGGAGAAAAGACAAGGAATAGTGAGTTCTACTGATGTCAGAGAGTTATACTGACCTCATGAACTGTGCCTCCAGGTGACAGGGCCTTGAATGCCAATGACGGGAGGAGGTGGGAAACAGTGCTGTGGTTTAATGAACAGTGATGGGAGAGCCTCAACACTAAGATCCTGAGAATCATTGTTGGGAAGGAGATTCCTACAGCCAAGTTTAACAACAGTTCCTGAAAACTTGTGGAGAACCACAATTCAACAGTGACACTAGAAATCAAGAAAAGCTATGCTATTTATAAAGATCAGTTTCATTATCCATATAACATCACCTTTGCTTCTCTTAAATTCTAATGTCCAAGGTTCTGGATTGAATTTTATTTGAAAAAGAATAAACAAGGAAAACATATGCAATATATCATGTCCTGTGTATGCTGGATTATTCTATATCTGCTGCAGTAGAAATTAAGAAATGTAAGTTAAAATAAGTTACTATGTCTTTCATCTAAAATGTATCAAAAGATGAAAAATGAATGAGAGTGTTGTATAACATTTTGAATCATAAATTCTAACTACAAATACCAACTCTGCTGCCTTCTACTTTCACATCTTTCAGCAAGCCATGCAACCTCTCTGAGGCTCAGTTTTCTTATTGGTAAAATAGAGCTAACAATAATACCTGTTATTATCATAGGGTTGTTGGAAGGATCCGTTAAGGCAATGCATGTAAAATGCTTAGAACAGTGTCCGGTACATGGTAAAAGATCAATAAATGTTAGCTCTAATGACATTATTACTAATTAACATTAAGAAAGTGTTCAGGGTAATGGCATGGTGGTGGGCAAAGATGAGGTGACTCTGAGGACTGCAATAGAGAAGCTATCAGCAAGGCAGTGACATTGGCATGGCCCAGTAAGAGAATGAGCAAGAGGCATTTCACAGGAAACAAAGCCAAGAAGAGAGTCCATGACTGTGAATGAGTCCAATGAATTAACATAGGAGACAGGAGTAGTGAATAGAAATAATGCTACCAGACAAGAATGAATCTTGGAAGATATTTTCCTTTCTGGGACAATCTCTGTGACCTTCAGGTCATCCTGATCTCAGAAGCAGCATCATGACATTTCTTCTGAGGGTTAAAATTCTCACACTGGCCTGTCACATGATTACACCTTGCCAAGAAAGCAACATGCTTGCCATGTGCCATTCTCTGTGTAGAGACTTACTGCTGGGCACAGCTTTCTCAAAAACAGCCTGGAACGTATGTTTTGCTTTTGTTAATGTTTCTGTTAGGTTAGTTTAAAACAGTTAAAATTCCAGAGCTAAAACATAATTTTGGAGCTATATATGAAGACTGAGACTTTTGTGGCCAATTCCTTTGCTACATTTCTGAGTAATATTATAAGGCATAAAAATGTATTTTCTTACACTGTAGAATAATTTACACTTGATTACAAAAGTCCCCATGGTTACCTTTAAGTTCAGTGAATGTGTTTCTAGTTTATAGAATGAAATTTGGCAGTTTTTATATATTGGAAGAAAAAGTTACACATCTGGATGGATTATATACAATTGTGGTAAAATCACTCTTCTCTTTAATCCCTGGAGTGAAGAACATGATTTGTTCCAAAAGGAATTTTGTGGAGGTTTCATTTTCCTTTCTTTATAATAAAAGCAACTATGTGTTAATTTCCAAACACATCTTGACATGTTTTTTAACATCTTGTTTTATTTTATCTTTAGTTATTTAAGGTCAGTGATTTGGAGTAAATCTGAAGAAAAAAGGACATGGGCAGTGGAAGACTTCACAATAGCACAATCTTGAATTAGCTAGTAGCAGTTTTATCCTAATGTTGGCAGCCATATTCATTGAATCACATTCATTCCATTGAATTTTCAATGAACAATTTTCTACTGGTAGCCAAAGTGAGCAGTGAAGATGCACCAGTGCCTGATTAAAGCAAAGAGTACCTACTAACTCAACCAGCGTCGGTGACTTGTATCCATTAATAAGTTACTTACAGAGGACAATAAGGATAAATATACAGCCTTTTGGAATAACCGACATTTTGGCAGCCGACAATATTCAAACAGTGAAACATTATTAGAAGCAACTTCCTAGAAAATTTTGACCTTTAAAATAAAAATTGTTGAGAAGTGCCAAGATGGCAGACCAGAGACACCACCAACCAGAATGTCTTAGTAAGAAGGAGAAGTTTTAGATGAAAGAGAAAACACAAACAGACAGAGAAACATAGATTGGATGAGAGTCTGAAGGAAAGGTGCCAGAATCTTTAGGAGACTCCATGGGAAGAGGCTGCAGAGCAGAACTGGAAAGATAAACATATTGGCAGAGATCAACTCCCGAGACACCCAGATAGCAGGAGCCACATGGATCCAGTGGGTCCCGGCTGATCTGCGTGACTCCAGAGCCTGGCCATTCTGGGTGAACTGCCTCTTGGAGAGAGAGTCAGAGAGAAAAAGAGTGCTGGCTTTCCTCCGCCCAGACTCTTTTTTTCCTCTTCCCCTCCCCTACCCATGGTTGATGAGAGAAATTGAGCCACAGCACAGAGGCTCCCACAAGGAGCAGGGCTCATACTTTTTTTTTTGGAGTCCTTCAGGGGACTGAGTGGTGCTCAGACTGTGAGCTCCCTGCCTGCCAGCACTCTCTGGTCCTGCTTGCCTGTTGGCCCCATCAGAATGGGACATGCCCCAAGGAGGAAAGATATCAAAATGGCTTGGGCACAATGAGGGTAATTTGGGACCACCATACTTCTCCCTGCTATGGTCAGAGATTGATTTCCAGGGCCCTGGGAATGGGTACACAGGTCAAACCCTATAATCCCAGGTCTTGACTGTGTTGCCCAAGAGCACGGAGGGGGATACTTGTGAATTAGTCTCAGGAGGTGTGAGTGCCTCCATGGGCATATTGTGGGGAGAATGCAGTGTGGGTCCTAGCTGTGGTGCACTTATGGGGCACCCTTCTTCCCACAGGTGAGCTGCACTCACAGCTCAGTCCAGGATCCTGGGCAGGAAACCTCCTGGCCTGCGTTAGCTGTAGGGGAGCTCACCTAGCTTGATGTCTTGCCTGCCAGCAGAGGCTTGGAGGAAACCAAAAGATAGGAGAGGGTGGAAAGGAGTGAGGCCTGCTCCAGACTGCCAGACTGTGGGACTCAGACAGTCCTGTTTCCACATGCAGACTTTCTGGTGGAGTGGGGCCACTTCAACCCCTCCCTGGCAGCTTTGCACAGAGGTGGGGAGTGGACCTTTGACCCCTGCTGAAGCAGATCCCTTGCCAGCATTTGAGGAGCATAAGGGCAGGCTCACCCAACCCAGCTCTGCCCAGGCTCATTCCCCCACCTGCCACTGCTATGGTGGAGAAAAAGGACATACCTGGAAGTACCATGGCCCCACACACCACCCGAGGAACTAGAGTGCTTCTCCACAGGAAGCAGAGCTGGTTACAATACCCAAAAGAACATTGCAGGTTATTCCTCCAGGCAAGCACCACATACTGACAGGGAGGTCAATTTGCACGTGCTTTTACTGCATTTTACTGACTCATCATACAAGGTGTGGTTGATTCTCACCCAAAAGCACCACCTACTGGCTTAGAGACTAAACTGGGCATGTAATTATCTAAACAAAAATCCAAAGGTAAGAAGCAACAGCTGCTCCAGATGGGAAGGAATCAGTGAAAGAACTCCAGATGTATGAAGAATCAGAGTAAAAGGATGCTCCCAAAAGGGAATGCCCACTCTCTAGCAATGGATACCAACCAAAATCAGAACACTGAAATGACAGATGAAGAAATTCGAACATGGATTGTAAGGAAACTTAATGAAATACAAGAGAAAATGGAAACCCAACACAAAGAAACTATAAAACAATGAAGGAAATGAATGAAAGATTCACTAAAGAAATTGAATTATTAAAGAAAAATCAAACAGAACTTCTGAAAATGAAAAGTTCATTCAAGGAAATACAAAATACAGTGGAAAGCCTTAAGAATGGGTTAGATCAAGCAGAAGAAAGAATCTCAGAGCTTTAAGAAAATATCTTTGAATTAAACAAGTCAATAAAACAGAGCAGAGAAATAACAGGAAAGAACAAAGCCTAAAAGTAATATTGGATTATGTAAAGAGGCCTAACAAAAGAACCATAGACATCCCTTAGGGCAAAGAAGAAAAAACACAAGGAAACATATCTAACCCACAAGGGCTCATTCAGACTCAAGATGAAGGGATGGAAAACAATATTCCATTAACATGGAAACCAAAAGAAGGCTGGTATAGCCATTCTCATCTCAGATAAAATAGATGTTAAATCAACAAAAGTAAAGAAAGAAAAAGATGGTCATTATATAATGCTAAAGAGAATGATTTAACAAGAAGACATAACAATTCTACAAATTACATACCTAAAATTAGTGTGCCCAGATTAATAAAGAAAATCCTGCTTTATCTAAACAAAATGATAAACAGCAGCACCGTAATAGCTGGAGACTTCAAAACCCCTCTAACAGAACTGGACAGATCCTGGAAACAGAACACAAACAAACAATGGACTTAAACAGAACTCAAGAAGAAATGGGCCTAACAAATATATACAGATTATTCTACCCCAAAAAGCACTGAATATATGTTCTTCTCATCAGCTGATGCAACATTCTCTAATACTGATCACATCCTAGGCCACAAGACATGTCTCAGCAAAGAAAAAAAATAGAAATTATACCATGCATCTTCTCAGAACACAGTGAAATAAAATTAGAAATCAACTCCAACAGAAACATTCATCTCTACAAAAAGTCATGCAAACCAAACAACCTACTGCTGAACAATAGTCAAGTCAAGGAGGAAATTAAGATGAAAATCAAAAGATTTTTGAGTTAAATGATAAAAGGGGCATGAGTTATCAAAATCAGTGGGATAAAGATAAGCAGTCCTGAGAGGAAAATTTATAGCTATAAATGCCTACATCCTAAAGACAGAAAATCACAAATCAACAATCTAATAAATCATCTCAAAGAACAGAAAAAAGATGAGTAAACCAATCCCAACCCCAGCAGAAGAAAAAAATAACCAAGGTCAGAGCAGAACTAAATAAAATCAATAACAAAAGAATTATACAGATGATAAATAAAACAAAAAGTTGGTTCTTGGAAAAGATAAAGAAATTTCACAGGCCTCTCACTAGATTATCTAGAAGCAGAAAAGAAAAGACTCCAAACAGTATGAATCAAGAAAGAAAAAGGAGAAATTACAAATGATACCATGAAAATACAAAATAGAATCTGAGTACTATAAAAATCTCTATGCTCATAAACTTGAAAACTTTGAGGAAATGGACACATACTTCAACACACACAGCCTCCTTGTGCTCAATCATGAATAAATAGAATTCCTGAACAGGCAAACATCAAGTAACAAAATTAAAACATTAAAAACGAATCTTTCAGCAAAAAAAGTCCCAGACCAGATGATTTGACACCTGAATTTTACCATACCTACTGAGAAGAACTGGTACCAATAGTGCAGAAATTATTCCATAACATCGAGAAGGAAGGAATCCTCCCCGACACATTTACGAAGCCACAATCACCCTGAAACCAAAGCCACTAAAGAACTCAACAAAAAAAGAAAACTACAGCCCAATATCCCTTATGAATATAGATACAAAAATTGTCAATGAAATCTTAGCAAACCAAATTCAGTCGCTCATTAAAAAATAATACATCATGACCAAGTGGGCTTCATCTCAGACATGAAGGGATGGTTCAACATATGCAAATCTATAAATGTAATTCACCACATAAGTAGAAGTAAAAACAAAGACCACATGAACCTCTCAATAGACACAGAGAAAGCATTTGACAAAAATCAGCACCCTTTTCTTATAAGATGCTTAACAAAATAGGCACAGATGGGACAAACCTCAAAATGATAAAAGCCATATAAGGCAAATCCACAGCCAACATCGTTTTGAATTGGACAAAATTGAAAGCATTCCCACGTAGAACTGGAACCAGAAAAGGTTGTGCTCTGTTACCACTTCTGTTCAACATAGTGCTGGATGTCCTAGTCAGAGCAATCAGACAAGGTAATGAAATCAAGGTATCCTAATGCAGGCAGAAGAGTCAAACTATTACTCCTTGCTGACAATATGATCTTATATCTAAAAAAACTGAAAGATTCTGCCAAGAGACTCCTGGAATGGATAAATAATTTTATCAAAGTCTCAGGTTCCAAAATCAATGTACACAAATCAATAGCATTCATATACACAAACAATAGTCCAGCTTAGAACCAAATCAAAGACTCAATACCCTTAACAATAGCAGCAAAGAAAATAAAATACCTAGAAATGTATTTAACTAAGGAGGTGAATGACCTCTATAGGAAGAACTACAAAACACTGAGGAAGGAAATAGCATGGGATGTAAACAGATGGAAAACCCTACCATGCTCATGGATCAGCAGAATCAATATTGTAAATATGTCTATACTACCCAATGTGATCTACAGATTCAATGCAATTCCTATTAAAATACCAACAGCATTTTTTCACAGATCTAGGAAAAATAATACTATGCTTCATGTGAAACCAGAGAAGACCCCATATAGCCAAAGCAAAATTAAACAAAAAGAACAAAGAGGGAGGCTTCACTTTACCAGAATTCAAGCTATACTGCAAGGCTATAATAATCAAAACAGCATGTTACTGGCACAAGAACAGAGACATAGACCAATGAAACAGAACTGAGAATCCAGATATAAAACCATCCTGATATTGCCATCTGATCTTTGAGAAAGCAGACAAAAACATACACTGGGGAAAAGAATCCCTATTCCATAAGTGGTACTGGGGCAATTGGATAGCCACATGTAAAAGCCTGAAACACGATCCACACCTCTAACCACTCACAAAAATCAACACATGATGGATAACAGACTTAAACCTAAGATGTGAAACTATAAGAATTCTAGAAGAAAATTTTGGAAAATCTCTTATGGACATCAGCCTAGGTGAAGAATTTATGGAGAAGACCACAAAAGCAAGCACAGCAACAACAACCATAAATATATGGGACCTGATCAAATTAAAAGCTTCTGCACTGCCAAGGAAATGATCATTAGAGAGAATAGACAACCTACAAAATGGGAGAAAATACTTGCATGCTACACATCTGATAAAGGGCTGATAACTGGAATCTATAAAGAGCTCAAGGAAGTCACCAAGAAAAAATCATACCACCCCATCAAAAAGTGGGCAAAGTCCCGAACAGAAACTTTTCAGAAGAAGATAGACTAATGACCAACAAAGATATGAAAAAGTGCTTAACATCTCTAATCATCAGGGAAATACAAATCAAAACCACAATGAGATATCACTTATCTCCAGTGAGAATGGCTTTTATCAACAAGTTCCAAAACAGCAAATGCTGGTGTGGTTGCAGAGAGATAAGAACACCCATAACTGCTCGTGGGAATGCAAACTAGTGCAACCTCTATGGAATGTAGTATGGAGATACTTCAAAGAGATACAAGTAGATCTACCATTTGATCCAGCAATCCCATTACTGGGCATCTACCCAAAAGAACAAAAGACATTGAATGAAAAAGACACGTACACTTGAATGTTTATAGCGGCACAATTCACAATTGCAAATATGTGTAATCAGCCCAAGTGCCCATCAATACATGAGTGGATTAATAAATTGTGGCGTATGTATACCATAGAGTACTGTTCAGCTTTAAGAAACAATGATGATCTAGCACCTCTTGTATTATCCTGGATAGAGCTGGAACACATTCTACTAAGTGAAGTATCACAAGAATGGAAAAACTAACACCATATGTATTCACCATTAAATTGGAACTAATCTATAAACACTTATGTGCACATATATAAATAACATTCATTGGAAATCAAGCAGGAGGGAGAGCTGAGGTGGGATGGGTAAATTCACACCTAACAGGTACAATGCACAGTATCTGGGGGATGGGCATACTTATAACTTGGATTCATTTGTTACAAAAGCAATTTATGTAACCAAAACATTTGTAGCCCTATAATATTCTGAAATTAAATAAAAATAAAATAAAATAAATATTATTAACATATAAATATTGGAAAAATTTGGGTGGGATTGGAACACATGGGGTTTTGACTCAAGATGGGGAAAATTAATTTTTGCTGATAATAAGTATGTTCCAGTCTGTATGTTAGCCTCAGCACATATGTCATTTCATTTACTTCTAATGGTAATTATATGAAGCAGGTACTATTATTATGTCTGTCTTATAGATGAGGAAACTGAGAAGTTAATATGCTCAAGGTCATATGTTAGTCATGATAGATCCATGGTTTTCTGGATCCAAAGTTCATTCTTTCAATCATTATGATTTATTGGCCGCATTTAATTCCTTCCCAGTAATTTAATCATTTGCTTCAGCTTCATACTGAACCAGATAAAGTTAATTGGTCAGGGGATTACAATAAATTTTGGTAGAATAATCAAGGCCGCTACTTAGTGAGCATTTATTGTTTTCCAGGTACTGCGATACACTTTGGTTTTTTTTTTTTTTTTTTTTTTTGAGTCACTGAAATTCTCACCTACCACATAGGATTTTTAAACATTTATTAGGATATAATTAATATACTATATAATTTACCTGTTTGAAATATATACTTCTTTTTTTAAAGAGACAGTGTCTCTGTCACTCAGTTTGGAGTGCAGTGGCATGGTCATAGGTCTCTACAGCCTTGTATTCCTCCAACCTCAGCCTCCCGAGTAGCTGGGAATACAAACACAATCCACCATGCCTAGGTAATTTAAAAAATATACACATCGTAGAGCTGGGATCTTGCCATGTTGCCCAAGCTGGTCTCAAACTCCTAGCCTCAAGCAATCCTCCTGCCTTGGCCTCCCAAAGTGATCCACCCCAGTCAGTCTAATTCAGTGTTTAGTAGTTTCACATATATATGCAGCCATCACAAGAGTAAATTTTAGAATTTTATTACCTCAAACAGAAACCCTATACCCTTTAGCTCTCATCCCCTGTGCCAACAACTCCTGTCCCTACCCCTAAGCAACCATTAAACCACTTTCTGTCTCTACAGATTTTCCTGTTGTGGGCATTTCATATAAATGGAATCATAATAATGTGCTTTTCTGTAACTGGCTTCTTTTACTTAGCATAATATTTTCAATGCTCATGTATGTTGTAGCGTGTATCAGTGCTTCGTTTCTTCAGGTGGCTAACTAATAGTCAACTATATGGATTATCACATATTCTTTATCCATTCATCAGCTGATGGGCACTTGGTCTGTTTTCACCTTTTGGCTAAAGTGAATATTGTTGCTGTGAAAGTTAATGTACAAGGTTTAGTGTGGACATGTGTTTTTATTTATCTTAGGTACATACCTACGAGTGGAAATTATGAGTCAAAACATTTTTGAGGAACTACCAAACTATTTTCCAAACCAGCTGCACTATTTTGCATTCCCACTACTGGTACCTAAGGGCTATAATTTCTCTACCTCCTTACCAACACTTATGATTATGCAACTTGTGATTGTAGTTATCCTAGTGAGTGTGAAGTCGTATCTCTGTGGGTTTGATTTGCAGTTCCCTGATGACTAATAATACCAAACATCTTTTAATGTGCTTGTTGGCCATTTGTATGTCTTCCTTGGAAAAATACCTGTTCAGATCTTTTGACCATTTTTATTGGGTTATTTATCTATTTAGCCTTGAGTTGTAAGTGTACTTTATATATTTTGGGTAAAAATCCCTTATCAGATATATGATTTGCAAATATTTCCTCCCATTCTATGAGTTGGGGTGTTTTATCCTTTTTATGCATCATTTCATTTAATCTTTACAACAGCCTTATGAGGAATTACTCATCCACCCCTCCCCCCCTTTTATTAGAAATGAGAAAACAGGCTGCGTGGGTAAGTACCTAACCTAACTCATAATGTTGATAAGGGATGATTCCAGGATTTGCGCTCACATCTCTCTTTGGAATTCGATTACAGCTTCCCTTATCCTGCCTTGATGCTGACATATATTGTAAGCATTTAACAAAATAAATTAAATTTCAGGATTGCATTGACTGCCTGTGCTTCCCTCCTAGACATTCCAGTGGATAAACATTGAAAAGAAAAACAATTTGGCAATACACTTCAAATTGATTCTCTGGGGATAGCGATTATTCCCAGTAGGAAAGCGTAACCACAAAGCCCCTGGGGCAGGTTGAATTGATTTTCTGAACCAGGATTTAAAAGTGTGGGGAACTGTTCTTTTAAATGATAGCAACAAAGAGAAACCTTTTAATGTGAGCCAGATGCAACCACGATTTTGATTAAATGTTTGCTGGTAACCACACTTAGGTGGGAACATCTGCCCACTGATGAGCTCCCTGGAGTTTTAGCAGGTGAATTTATGTAGGAAATACAACTTCAAGAGCTTCTTCCTGAGGAGGGAAGTTAGGGGGGAAAAACACCTTACTTACCTTTCTCCTGTTTTTTTCCACTTGCCATTTAGTAGGCCAATGTAAATGTATCCCTGCATTGAGTGAATACTGCTTCTCCTCAGCCTCTCTGCTTCCCCAGCTTTGGCTTTGCAGGTACCCAGTAAGTGTTGTACTGAGGAACTGCCGAACTGTTTTACGTAGGAGCTGTATGATTTCACATTCCCATCAGAAATGTATGAGGGTTCAAATTTCTTCATATCCTCACTAGCACTTGTTATTTTCCTTTAAAATATTAATATAGCCATATTGGTGGGTATGAAGTGATATTTCATTGTGGTTTTGATTTGCTTTCCCTAATGGATAAAGATGTTAAGCATCTTTTCATCTATTTGTTGGCTATATCTCTTCTTTGGAGAAATGTCTACTCAAGTTCTTCACCTAACTTTAATTGGATTGTTTATCATTTTGTTGTTAAGTTGTAAGAGTCTTTTATATATTATTTTCATGTATTCTGGATACTGGAAATTTATCAAATATATGATTTGCAAATATATTTCTCCCTTTATTTAGGTTGCCTTTTCACTTATTTGTGATTTTTTCTTTGCAGAAGATTTTTTTTTATTTCAGCATATTATGGCGGTACAGATGTTTAGGTTACATATGTTGCCCCTGCCCCCCTTCCCAACCAAGTCCGAGTTTCAAGTACGTTCCTCCTTTGGGTAGTGTGCACTGCACTTTTTATGTACTCATATACCCGTCCCCCTCCCCCTCCCACCTTTCCCCTCCCTCCTTCCCTCTCCCCCCTCCCCTTCCCCCTCCCTCCTTC